>JAJHSJ010000651.1:0-79990 GCA_021015155.1 Magnolia officinalis | reverse complement strand
GCCGTACCGCAACCGCCGGGCATATATTGTTAGGCACATGGATGAGCAGGTAGACGATGTCACGACGGGAGCGGTTTCTGAGGCCATCCAGGATAGTATCAACGGGTCGAGCGTAAAATTGATAACCTTATTGCCCAATCACCTGCCGGCGTGATGATGTCGCTCCACCGGGGTGGCGGTCGTCCAGGTAGACTAGATTTACACGGGAATGATGGATTGTGCATCAGGTAATCTTTTGGTATAAGCCAAGCCTATAAAAATCATATGCTCAAAATGTTTCTTTAAATCATGGGTGAATTTTACTTTGACTGATGAATGGATGTTGATTTTAGTGCCCAAACTTGGAGATCTTATTTTGATTACTATATATGGTGTTATGCTGAAATTTATTTATGTACTTCATGTTATGTTGCATGTTCTCATTTTCATTCGGTACATATCTGGTTGATGGATTTCATGGTGTGCATATGTTCCTTCCTGACACTTAATACATCGACATTAGCAAATGATTTCAGATAATGTTTACAAAGTACACTAAACCAAAAGGCGATTTCCCAATTGCTACTCAAAGTGAAATTGTGAAGTTGATTCGTTCACTCAAACTTTGAAATGAACACTCGGTAATTTCATCACCGTTTATTTTCTGTAAATCGTGTTAAATTAGTGTTCCTTGTTACAGACAATGGATGATTTTCTTGCGTTGAGAATGATTCTCTGTGGATAACAAAGAAAATATATCTTGTATCCCACTATGGTTTCAACGGTGAAAATCATTATGCCCCGCTGTTTCCCATGGTATGATCCAATTGATCTTTTGACATGCTTCAATTCCGGGCTAAAACTGCAAAAATAAGTTGGAAAAACGGATGGACGGAGTGGATATACTACATACATTCAATGTGGGCCCAGCGGAGTTTACTTAGTACAATGGTAGAAGACCAGCGGGCAAACTTAAAAAACAGCGAGGCAAAGTGAGATACCAGCGGGGCAAACTAGAAAAACAGCGAGGCAAAGTGAAATACCGGCGGGGCAACCTAGAGAAACTGCGAGGCACAGTGAAATATCGGCGGGGCGAACTAAAAAACAGCGAGGCAAAGTGAAATACCGGACCGGCGGGGCAACCTAGAGAAACTGTGGGCACAGTGAAATATCGGCGGCGGGCGAACTAGAAAAACAGTGAGGCAAAGTGAATATCTGCGGGGCAAACTAGAAAAACAGCGAGGCAAAGTGAAATATCTGCGGGGCAAACTAGAAAACAGCGAGGCAAAGTGAAATATCTGCGGGGCAAACTAGAAAAAAGCGATTTTGTTCAAACTCTCCCTCTTCAATTAGAATGTTTTCTCCCCAATGTATGTTTGATTTTCCAATTTCATATGAAATGCAAAGGAGCCATCATTACCATTTCCGAGTGTTTGTTTAAACATAAAATGTGGCTCGTATATCGAGAGTCAATTACACTTGCAAAGGATGGAGGTGATGTTATATATAATCCTTACATTTTCACGCTATTTAAACCACCATTTTAGGCATCATTACAGTCAGATGCAAGTGATGTGAGTCATGTGACCAATGTTGTCAAAATCGATATCGTGTCGCAAATCGTAGTAGGGGTTGAATTGTATCGAATTACAAATCTTATCGTAAATCATATTTTTTACGATATCCCAAAATAGAAAACTAAAAATGACCCTTACAATCCTATAAAGATCCTCATATAACCTTTATATACACACACACACACACCACACCAAATCAAGCCCATTCATACATGCAATCTATGTCTGTTACATTGTTACGACATGGATGATTTTCTTGGGCCCACTATGGTTTCAACGGGTGACAATCATTATGCCCCGCTGTTTCCCATGGTATGATCCAACTTATCTTTTGATATGCTTCAATTTCGGGTAAACCGCTACAATAAGTTGGGAAAACGGATGGAGAGCGGGGAAAACTAGAAAAACGGCGAGGCAAAGTGAAATATCAGCGGGGCAAACTAGAAAAATGGCGAGGCAAAGTGAAATATCAGCGGGGCATAATGCAAAAACAGCGAGGCGAATAGTGCTTAAGATGGGGACATGTACTGGGTGTCAAGAAATCCCAGTTCGTAACCGTTCCCTATTAGTTTATTAAGTGACATATGCTAGCACAAGTCTTTCTCAATATCAATCATTTTGGCACTTGATTTTTTCATGTCAATTAATTGGTGGACATGAACATGTTATTTCATTAGCAAGTAAATGAGTTCCTCACTATATGTAAAATATTAGCGGGCCAGACATGAGATCAGCGGGGCAAACATCAAAATCAGCGGGACAAACTCGAAAATCATATGTCCACTGTTTCCAGTGGTATGATCCACTTGATATTTGGTATGCTTCAATTTGAGGCTCAACACCTTAATTAGAAGGAAAAACAGATGGACGGCGTATATATTCTACAGAAAACGGATTGACAACTCCCCCTACCACCAGCCAATGGGGGGTGTTCGGTGCTCTGTGGGCCCCATCATGAGTATGTGTTTCATCCATGCCGTCCATCTATTTTTATAGATCATTTTATGGTATTATACAAAAAATGAGGTATATCCTGATCTCAATTGGACCACATTACAGGAAACAGTTTTAATGAACATCGACCATTGAAAACTTTTTGGGGCCATAAAAATGATCTTAAAAAATGGATGAACGGAAACCTCTTATTTTTTCCTGTAGTGTGGTACATCTGAGATTTCGATCCCTCTTATTTTTCGGATAAACCTCTAAAATGATCTGTAAAAATGGATGAACGGAAACGATGAAACACATTGTGATTGGGGGGCCCACAGAGCACCGACCACTAGCCACAGGGCTGGTGTGGGCCCAACTGAGTGGTGTATCATACCTGCGGTGCGTGATTTCTTCCCTGGACCGACCATTTTAAGAAGACGACAAAACGCTGATAAGGGAGGCCCACCAAAAGGAGCAGCGCTGGTCTGTCTCGTGGAAACGGAGTGAGAAAAGGGGGCGAAAGCAACGGCCGTGAGGTAATGGCAGTGAAAGCGGCAGTGAAAGCGGCAGGTGAAAGTGGAATGAGAAGGGAGGCTCTGCCGTTTTGCAGTGGAAAGAGGGGTATTTTCGTCCAAATTAAAGGTCTCCGCACGTGGAGGTCTAACTTGCAAAATAAGGTTTGTCTTCTTTCATAAAACCGACTGGCTAAAAGGTGGGGTCCACTTCCCTAATTTTCTCTTTATCTTTGAACGGAAAATAGCTGGTAATCCGCGGGCGTACCCTAAACTGTAGTTCCCGGGAACTCTACTATAGATGGGGCCGACTCTCCCTGCCTGCGATCCTAAATTCTGTGGGCCAGAACGTTTGTAGCATAGACAGGAAAAACATCACGGATTGTCTAATTAAATGGGTCCCACAGTGACTGCTAATGGGAAACGGATCAGATACTCCCCCTGCCACTAGCCCAGTTGCTCTGTGGGCCCACCATGATGTATGTCTTTAATCCATGCCATTCATCCATTTTTACAGATCATTTTAGGGCTTGATCCCAAAATGAGAGGAATATAAATCTCAGGTGGACCACACCATAAGAAAACATTAGTGATTAGATATCCACCATTAAAATTTTCCTAAGGTCCACTGTATTGTTTATTTGGCATCCAATCTGTTGATTAGGTCATACGGACCTAGTTGAAGGAAAAAAAAAAAAAAGATCAGCTTGATCCAAAACTTTTATGCCCCCATAATGTTTTTAATGGTTGATGTTCAATCAACACTGTTTCCTGTAATGTGGTTGACTTAAGATTGGATAGACCTCAGTTTTAATCTCGTAAAATAAAATAATGTAGAAAAATAGATGGTCGGAATAGATGAAACACATACATTATGGTTGGGCCCACAAAACATCGACCATCAGCCATTGGATGGTAGCAGGGGAGTAGCCAATCTGTTTCCCTGGTAATGAAGATCGATGTATCATATTTTACAAGCAAAATCATAAATTAACCGTACTTAGTCGGTCAGGATTCTATGATTTGTCGTGATCCTTCGTGGAAGTGGATTGGCCGGTGTACCACACACCATCGATGTGGCTGGTGTGTTGACGTCACCAAGTTCTGTGGGTCCCATCTTGATGTATAAGTTACATCCAAACTGTCCATACACTTGGTGAGCTCATCATAAGTCTTGAAAATAAGACAGGTCCAAAAATTAATTTGACCACACGGTAAAGGTAGTGGTTGATATATCGAACACTTACCATTGAAACCCTTCTGGAGCCACAGAAAATTTGAATCAATATATATATATATATATATATATATATATATATATATATATATATATATATATATATATAATATATTCTCTTCGTCCATGTCTTTTTGACCTTATGAATAGATTGGATGAAAATTAAATATTATGGTAACCCCTACAAATGCTTTAAAGGTGAGAATTATTGTCCCCACCGCTATTGTGGTGTGGTCCACTTGTCACTTTGAAAATTACTCATTTTTTAGATCTTAAATTATCTCAAAAAATGGATGAACGGTGTAGATATGATAAATACATCATTGTGAGGAGCATGTTACTTTGATCTCTTTTGTGTTGTGTTTTCTAGAATAAAAATAAATTTCAAAAACCATGCTTTTCTTTTTGACAACTCTGAAGTTATCTTACATCCTAGATGATGATCTGTCTTCTCTGACCGAGCCAACTGACGATGACTCAGAACAAGTGAAGGCAGAACGGAAAAAAAGGAAGGAGGACGATTTTCTATGCAAAGGTCATATCTTAAACGCCATCTCTAATTTCATCTATAACTCATACCGTAAAATATCCTCTGCTAAAGATTTGTGGACAAAATTAGATCAAAAATATAAAACTGAAGAGATCAGTACTCAGAAATTTCTAATCGACAATTATGTCCACTTCAAGTTTAAAAATGATCAGCCAATTCTCTCCCAAGTAACCGAACTACAGAACTTGGTTGATGAATTGAAGATTGGTGGGATAGATCTTCCTGAAAAATTCCTGGTTGGTGTAGTAATTGCAAAATTACCCTCATCATGGTTTGATTATAAAAAGAAACTGAAACATGATAAAAGGAAGTACACTCTTGAAGGGCTCCAACGACATCTTCGTATAGAAGAAGAGTCCAGAAACCAACACAAGAAAGAATGTGCTTCGGAAAATCATTCCAAAGCAAATATTGTAGAAGATGACAAGCCAAAATCTCAAAACTCCAAATCTATTCCCCCAAAGAAAGATATAGAGTTTAAGAAAAAGGGCAAGTGTCATTTCTACAATAAGCCTGGACACTACATAAAGGAATGTCGACACGGGAAGAAACAACTGAAAGCTCAGGCTAACATGGCAGAAGACCAACTTGTAGCAATGGTTACTGAAGCTAATACAGTAATATCCGATGGCGGATGGTAGCTAGATATTGGTGCAATCATTCATATATCGAAGGACTGAAACATCTTCAAGACCTATGAAGGTATAACAACTGGACAAGAAGTGAAGATGGGTAATAACGTTCGTGCGACCGTTGTTGGAAAAGGAACAGTAGAGCTTCAGTTTACATCAGGCAAAAGACTGACACTAACAAATGTATTGCATGTACCTGACATGTCTAAAAATCTAGTGTCAGGTGATCTTCTCAATAAGAGGGGATTCAAAATAGTGATTGAGTCTGATAAGTTGGTTATCACCAAGAATGGTATGTTTGTAGGCAAAAGATATTCATGTAATGGTATGATTAAACTGAATATTAATAAAAATAATGATGTTTCCGTTTATATAGTGGATTCTGTATCTCTATGGCATGCTAGACTAAGTCATGTTAATTATCATTCAATGAAAAGAATGATGATCCTAGGCCTTATACCAAATCATGAAATTTAACAAGAAGGGAAATGTGATGTATGTGCCTATTCTAAAATAACCAGAAAACTATTTGGGACTGGCACGAAAAAATCACAACCCTTGGAGCTAATTCATTCCGATATTTGTGATTTAAATAATACCTTAACTCGTGGAGGAAAAAGGTATTTTATCACATTTATCGATGACTTCACTAGATTTTCCTATGTATACTTGATAAATCTAAAGATAAAGCCTTTGAAAAGTTTAAGCTTTATAAGGCCGAAGTGGAAAATCAGTTAAATGTAAGGATTAAATCCCTGAGAAGTGATAGAGGGGGTGAGTACTCTTCTAATGAATTCAACGACTTCTATGAATCAAATGGCATAATCCATGAATTTACGGCACCTTACACACCTTAGCAAAATGGCCTAGCGGAACGCAAAAATAGGACATTAGTAGAGATGATCAACTGTATGATATTAAATTCTGGATTACCACTAAATTTGTGGGATGAAGCATTGTTAACAGCAAACCGTATTCTAAATGCTATCCCACACAAAAAAAATGGATATCTCCCTATATGAATTATGGAAAAAGAAGAAACCATATCTTCATTACTTCAAAGTGTGAGGAAGTATAGCAGAAGTCAGGATTATTGATTCTAAGAGAGTAAAATTAGGTCCTAGAGGAATCAGGTGTGCTTTTGTGGGTTATGGGATTCATAGTCCCGTATATAGATTCCTGGTTCTAGAACAAACTTCTTTTGCTGACAAAAACATTATTATAGAGTCTAGGGATGGTATATTTTTTGAAAATATAGTATACAAAGACTATATGAATAATCATACAAAAAGACAGGTTGATGAAAATATAATAGAACCAATGAACGAAGAGCATAATAACTTTCATGATAAATCTAAAACTCATCCAGAAGGAAATGAACTAAGGAGATCGAAAAGGGCAAGAAAAGAAACATATTTTAACCCAGATTTCTATATGTTCCTTATAGAATGAGATAGAAATGAAATAAGAAAGAAGATTACTCTACCGCTAAGTATTGAAAGTGATCCATCAACACTTAGTGAAGCTCTCTCATCTCATGATGTACAGTTTTGGAGGGAAGCCATCAACGATGAAATGGATTCCATAGTCTCCAATAACACATGGTGTTTGGTCGATCTTCCACCAGGTTCGAAGCCTATAGGATGTAAGTGGATTTTTAAAAGAAAATTCAATCCTGATGAAACCATAAATAAGTTTAAAGCTCGATTGGTAGCCAAAGGATTTAGACAAAAGGAAGGTATCGATTTTTTCGATACATATGCTCCTGTTGCTCGAATATCTACCATTAGGACTTTAATTGCTCTTGGAGCAATTCACCACCTAGTAATCCATCAAATAGATGTCAAAACGGCATTTTTAAATGGTGATCTAAATGAGGAAGTTTATATGGAACAACTTGAAGGGTTTGTTCAACCTGGGCAAGAGAAGAAAGTGTGTAAACTGGTCAAATCTCTCTATGGGCTCAAACAAGCTCATAAACAATGGCATGAGAAGTTTGATCAAGTAGTACAATCTAATGGTTTTAGAGTAAACCAAGTAGATAAGTGCATATATATTAAAGGTCAAATCATTATCTGCCTATACGTAGATGATATGCTAATATTTGGATCAAATGAGGACTGTGTGAAAGAAACTAAAAAGTTTCTAAGTTCCAACTTCGACATGAAGGATATGGGTAAAGCCGATGTAATATTAGGTATTAAGATTTATAATTTTAATGATGAAATAGCCTTAACACAATCTCATTACCTAGAGAAAGTGTTAAAGAAGTTTAATCATTATGATAGTAAACCAGTCTCAACCCCATTTGATCCAAGTATTAAATTGGTTAAAAATACTGGTAGATGTAAAGCACAACAAGAATATGCGAGTGCTATTGGGAGTTTAGTGTATGCAATGAATTGCACTAGACCCGATATAGCATTCACAGTAGGAATGCTAAGCAGGTATACTAGTAATTCAAGACAAGTACACTAGAATGCGATTTCGAGAGTTTTAAAGTATCTAAGAGGAACCATAGACTATGGACTGCATTATAAATCATATCCCGCTGTACTTGAAGGGTACAACGATGCAAGTTGGAATGCAGATAGCATAGAATCAAAATCTACAAGTGGCTGGATATTCACTCTTGGAGGAGGAGCAATATCATGGGCATCTAAGAAACAAACGTGCATATCTCACTCTATAATGGAAAGTGAGTTTATTGCACTTGGTGCTGCTTGTAAAGAAGGTGAATGACTAAGATACCTACTGTTAGAAATCCCGTATTGGCCGAAACCTACTCCTGTCATATCTATCTTTTGTGATAGTCAGGCTACTCTTTGTCGTGCTATGAGTAAGACTTATAATGGTAAGTCTAGAAATGTAGGTCTAAGGCATAACTTTGTTAAAGGATTGCTCAGAGATGGAGTAATCACAGCGGAATATGTTAAATCCATCCTGAACTTAGTAGATCCCTTGACAAAAGGTTTATCAAGAGATCAAATAAGAAGAACCACTAAAGGAATAAGACTAAGATCCATAAAGATATAACTTTCACTCTTGATGGCAACCCTACCTATGTTTTGAAATATAGGCTAGGTTCAAAGGGACAAACAAGTCAAGTATGTGACTGAAATATACACTAGAAAAAGAAAATTTGAGTTTCATTCCTAAAAGTCTAGTGTTTGGTTTCTGCATTTCATAAGAGGCTGAGTACTAACTCTTAATAGATCTATAAGCAGACTTTGTTGAGATGAAGCAGAATCATCTTTGATAGATCTACCTATATGAGTAGAGAAGTGAGGCCGCTTTTGAAGAGATTGGGATCGTCTCTAGAATACTCATGAAATAAGGATACGCACAAGACCAAAAATGTGCGAACTTTTAGATCTCCAGTTATATATGAATAGATGTGTGTTATGTGTCCGGTGAGTCATATAAGGTCCTTAGTTCAAGACTAATGGGTCACTAAGTACCTGGCATAACTTTGATACATATACACTAAAGTAAAGGTACAATCCAAAAGATATCTTTGCTTATGCACCTATTTATACTGATATGCCATTCGTTCTAGAATCTGATTTTATTTTTGAAATTGTGGGGGATTGTTATGTTTTCTAGAATAAAAATAAATTTCAAAAATAAAAGTTATTTTTAGAAAGTAAATAAATATATTAATTATTTAAACTTTCCATAAATAGTGTGTATAGCCAGTCGGTAAGAGAAGGGGTTTTTGCTTATGCAACCAGGGTTCAAATGTAACATCCCAGATTTTTGCCAACCTGGGATTAGACGTCCTTAGGCAATGGGTTGCTCTTAACACCTTATTAATTCGTCAGAACTGAACCCCACAGTCTAAAATCGCTTCTGAACCCATTTCCTTCACAAATCTCACCCTTCACTACCTTGTTCTTTCAATTTTTCTAAGCACTTTCATCTGAGACACTATCCTAAACTAGCTAAGTATTATAACTTGGATCACTTTATATACAAACTACAAAGGCCCAGGTACCACCTCAGACAAAAATCATACAGGACTAAATCCTTTAGAAATTAGGCGAGAATTAGCTAGTGCTAAACTAGAGTACCTGTGAAATTAGCACCAATCGCTTTAAATACGATCTGCAAGACCCAAAACTTGCAGAATCATTGACGCTAGGTTACCCTAAAACTAGGATCAATCTCATTACCCGATTGCTCTCGGGAGCATCTCGAAACTCCGTATCGGATCTGGACCGCACGCCAGAAGTCCGATTAACACAAAGTTAAGGAACTAGGACCGCCTCGCTGGGCTTGACAACATCTCGAAAATCAATCCAGATAGTGTCCCAACGCTATTCGCTTGAGCTCGGAGTGAAGAGTGTGAGAAATGTGAAATTAATTCAAAATAAATATCTTGAATAGTAATCTGGCACCACTCACTTGCGGATCAGTATTAAGTAACCAGATCGTCAGAATCAGACCAAATTACACCCTCGGATCAGGAGAAATTTCATACACATTTACATGTACTCGGAATCTCCGATCGAGATCCGCTGACCGTTGAACTGAAACTGGTTTGCCACGCATGATCTGGAAATTCCACTGAAACGAAAACTTAATAGAAAGTAGATCCAGCGTAAGATACGATTCTCAACCTCTTTTAACTATGTGTATGATCTCCTTGGATAGTTGTGTGATTAGGAATTGAACATGTACAAACTCATGCTTGTGTTGTGCTTCATAACATGCTCAACTGCTTTATGATTTTAACTATTTGTATGATCCGTCATAGGTGATGGGGGAGTGGAGCAACAAGTGTGTGCAACAGCCCTGACAGCCCTAAACGGATAATACCAGACCTTGATCTACTAATGTTTTATTTATCTGCACTTGATTTTGTTTGGGGCTATGATTATAGTCCAGACAATCGGTACAGAATTGCATTCGTGGCTGTGATTCATTTGCCACGTGAGATGTGTTCGACGAACCCGAGTCGTACTTCGGTTGACGATAGTGGTTGGCCACACGAAGTGCTTATGCACTTCATGTCGTTCAACTTGTTGTGCGCTCGAGCTAGCCGAGCTCATCAAGTAACCCGATCTGTCTTATGTATGTTCACCATGTTTGGACGTTGCTGCTTGAACCTAGGGTACCAAACTTACCAGTGAAATCCCTTTTAACCATGGTACCTCGATCCGCTAAGACTCATGAGCCGGGCATGGTGGTATGGGACACCGTGGTCCAGCTGTCGGCCTATGCTGGGGCCACGTGCCTCCCCGTAGTAACCATTGAGCAACCAAACTCGTGAGCCGAATACGGTGGTATGGGACACTGTATTCGAGCTATCGACACTTACGGCGAGAGCCGAGTACGGTGAGACCTGTACTCGTGCTGACGGACGACGAGTCCTCTGTAGTGTCTTCGAGTATACTCCAAGGTCTGTGATTGGCGACGAGCCCTTCACAGCAATTAGAGTATGAGTTGAGCCGAGTACGGTGAGACCTGTATTCGAGCTGACGGCCAGCGATTGAGCCGAGTACGGTGAGACCTATACTCGAGCTGACGGTCAGCAATTGAGCTGCATACGGTGAGATCTGTATCCGTGCTGACGGGTGACGAGCCCTTTGCGATGCCTTCGCGATGCCTCTCGAACCATAATACCGTATGAGATTAACTAGGATTGACGACCCTAGGATGGACCATGTTTGGGAATGATACAAGGGAGGTACCTTAGTTTCCCAATACTACTGTTTGAAATGAACTAATAATTACTTGGTAATCATGATCATCATCGCACTGCATGTGCCTGGTATATGTGGAGCATTGAGGGATGGACGCATTCGCGAACGTAAGATGATGTCGCATGAGGGTGGTTTGGCAAGGGCATACATCATGTCATTTCATACTTGCATTAAATAAGAGTAGTTAGAATTGTTTGATTGTACTGCTTTATCATTATTGCTTGACTAAGTTGATAACATGTTAACCTATGCTTTACTGTTCCACTGAGTTGATCACTCACTCCCACGTTACGGGACGGTGTTGTACACACCAACCAGATTGTTGAGTTTCAGGTGATGGCGATGCTTGTGAAGCAGAGCCGGACTACTTCTATGATGATAGGAGAAGTTCTCTTATCTGTATCTCTCTAGCAGGTCAATGAAGACCTGATATTTTATTGACGGGGCTATGGTACTTGGGACAGGAGACATTACACTTCCTCACATTTGGTATATTTTAGAACTGTACTTGTAATTATTTAACCTGGTAATGTTATCACACTCTGGAGACTCATCATAGTTTATATATTTTATCTATCTATCACAGTCTTCCGCTTGTAAATTTAACTGTCTCTGGAGTATGATATGCTGTTTTGGCTTAATCTCACTCATGTTCAATGCACGAATACAGTCAACATTCAATCATCATTCATTTTGTTGCATAAGTGATGTTCTGGAACTCGGGAGTTGAGTTTATGCTGGACCCCCGATTTTCAGGGCGTTACATCAAATCTCCTTCGCACCATCCGCGCACGCACGTGGCGTGGGCTGTGGGGCTGCTTAGACACTTTTTGGCGCTTTATTAGGCGCACTTAGCACTTCGCACGTGCGCATCGTCGCAAGGAGCTATAAGCGGTTCATATTTTTGGGCCATGGTACCCTGATGTTTATTACCTTTTTTAGTTGATTGAGAATAATTGTGACATGATTGTACATGTGGCACCTATGCCATGTGTCGCTTATGTGGATACAGTTTTTCCTGTTGGATAACTGCTCCTGTCTGAATGGGTACAGAAATAACTGCCATAGGACAAAGGGTCATGTCCTTTCATGAAAAGGCAATTATTTGCTGTGAGTGGGTATGGATTTCTTGAAGAGGCTCTTTAGCACCTCTTCAGGAAGAAATTCATAACCTTTCAATTGATATAAATCCTGGATACTATAATCCAGAAATATAAAAACTCAAAATCCTTAAGATAATATTATCTTCTGTGCAATTATTCTCGATCTAATCTCTTGCTAAGTTTTTTCTGAACCTCTTAAGGCATATCGGTGTCAAAACTAGAGATCTGTTCAACACTTAAATGTGCAAATTTTCGTGTTGAAAATTGGATTGAGAGTTCATTGTATCCTGAAGACAATTTGCAGATTTCCTTCGTTTGCACTTACTAGAAATTCCAGAAAAAGGGCAGCAAATCTGTCTTGAGAAATTGACTATTCAAGTCGAGCCTTGAACTCAAAAGATCTGTTCGTTTCATTATCGTTTTCTTCAATCCTCCGTTGTGTACAAGAAACTCTTACTTTTCTAACATTTTGAACCCTTCGTACAACTCAGAGCTCGAGGAGCGTCCGAGCTCATCTACGCAACACACGTACCCACACCAGCTAGGTTGTTGGTGTTTGATTCACCAGCCAATCTGCATCACCAGCTAGGTTGTTGGTGTGTGATTCACCAGCCAATGTGCATCCTTCATCTATACGGGTCTGATAAATAAAGGCAGGACCTAGGGAAAGTGGATTTGCTAGTGTACCACACACCGGCTATATAGCTGGTATAGATACTTGTGGTGCGAAGATGAGCGCGAGGCTCCTTGAGCTCCAAGTTGTATGAAAGGCTCAAAGGAGATCAAAGTTACATGGGCCTTACAGTGATGTATTTATTATATCTACATTGTTTATCCATTTTTAAAGATAATTTTAGAGTATTAGAGAAGAAATGAATCATATCCAAAGCTTGAATGGACCACACCAAAAAAAGCAGTGAAGTTAATGATTTTCATCGTTCAAAATTTTATAGGGCCCACCATAATATTTATTTTTCATCGAATTTGTTAATAAGGTCAAAATTATATGAATGAAGAAGAAAACAAATTTCATATTGATCTGAAACTTCTGTGACCTCAAAAGAGTTTCAATGGTAGACGTTCAATCCCCCACTGCTTTTTTGCAATGTAGTCCAATTGATCTTTAGATCTGTCTTATTTTTCTGTCCAAGCCTTAATAGGAGCTCGCCAAATGGATGGACCGTTTGAATATAACACATACCTCATGATAGGACCCACAGAACTTGCTGACGTCCGTACATCAACTATTTAGCTGGTGTGTGGTACACCAGCTGACCCGCTTCCGAACCCTAGCATCCCGAGGACTACAATTTGAGGTACTAGGGCAGACTACTCAACGGATTCCGCCATTGGAATAGGAAAAAATTAGCACCGTAGATGAATCCGTACAGTGCCTTTTTTTTTCTCGCTGCCCGAAAACTTATCTCACTGAAGGTGATTTTTAAGTTATCCACGTTGGTTTTTTACCAAAATATCATTGCCTGTTGGGTAAAGCAATTAAAAAAAGCAAGAGTATTTTTGTCTTTCTCCGTTCATCGGTGTGTGAATAGAGGTCTACTTTGGTGATTAAAGTTTTTTTTTTTGGTCCAATAAAAAAAGGTGGGTAGTACGATTGGGTCTATACGACGCAAAATCTCTTGGAATAGGCCATAGGAGAACGCTTGTGTGAATTTCTCACTAGACGGGGCCTGATTTTAGTGACGTGGACTAAGGACTCACGTGGATAAGATCCACCCCGTCCATCAAGTGTGCCACCTTGTGTTTGGTCTAGGTCAAATCAGGCTTACTCAATACTAACATGAGCTACACGGAAAACAGTAGATGAAAAGTCCTACCGTTAGAATCGTCCATATTGTTCCTGGCCTTTACCCTGGTGTGTCTATGCTATCTAATCCACTCATCTGAAGTGAAACGTGGATGAATGGTTTTAATGAAATTCAGGACATTCCAAGATTTATGTAGGCCACACCATTTAAATTTATATCTTTTAGGTATGATTTTACACATCTCCCTGTAGCGTCGCCTACATAAATAATGGATTGAAATGATGTTTAAGATCCATGCTGAGAATGAGGCGTTTCACCTTATGGACGGAGTGGATCGGATGCATGTTTGTTCCACGTAGTGCTGTAAGGCTATCCGCGTGCCTGCGCCAGTCAAACTAGTGTAGTCCAATTTTAAAAAAGTACGCCGGGAGAGGAAGCAACCGACAATGCACCTCGATTCACGGAGTGACGAAAACACCCTTTGAATATTTCAGCTGGGAAGTCTCCCTGTAACAAAAAAAAATAAAATAAAATAGTTGAGGAATGATCTACCACCAGTACAAGTGTGATATGTGGCATTGTTAGACGCCGACTGCGTACTACCCTCGCCCGTCTCCAGCTGGAACGGGCAGGAGCTTTGAGTGGCCAACGTGAAATATGGGTCTTATCCACACAGTCCATTCTTTTTTCTCTCTCTCTCTCTCTTTCTTTTTTTTTTTTTTTTTTTTTTTTTTGTATTATTTTAAGGTAGAATCTCAAAAATAGGCAGATCCCAGGCTCAAGTGGACTACACAGTGGGGATTAAACTCTAACCGTTGAAAACTTCTTGGGGCCACAGAAGTTTTGGATGGATTTGATATTTTTTCCCCTTCATCTAGGTCTACGTAACTTTATGCATAGGTTGGATGGCAAATAAACATCACCCTGGCCCTAGAAAAGTTTCAACTGTGATGATTATTATCACCACTGCTTCCTATGGTGTGGTCCACTTGAGCCTTGGATCTGGCTCATTTTTAGGCTACTATCCTGAAATGATACGAAAAACATGAATGGACAGTAAGACCCATACATCACGGTGGCTACTCAAAGCTCCTGCCGGTTCCCCGCTGAGAAGGGCCGGGTAGGACACAATCGGCGTCCCACATTGCTGTTGTTGTAATTAATATTAATTATGGCTTTTTCAGTGCTACACTGGAGTCACATGCTATAGAAAATGGGATCCTTCAAACGGATGTTTTGGACAAGAGTCCGGATCCTCTGTTACCAGGTAAACAGGGATTTCCTGTTACCCTAATCCTCATTGGTCCACGTCACCACTCACTTAAAAAATAAAAAAAAAAATTAAAAGAAAGCTCCGGGCACCAAACCATTTAAAAAAAAAAAAAAAAAAACAAAAAAAAAACCAGAAAAAGAAAACGGGAAGGGAGGGAAAAGAAAAGGAGGGTGTGTTTCGTGACCGGTTTCCTCGGCAGTGGTAAAACTACCCTCCTCAAGCACATCCTGGACAACCGCGGCGACCTCTGACTCGCCGTTCTCGTCAACGAGTTTGCCGACACAATTTCGCTCCTCCTCGACTCCACCCACCTCAACGCTGCTTTCAATCTCTCCACAGTCTCCCTCACCCACGGTCAGTAAATCCCCGAAATACCCTTCACCTTCTTCCAAATTCCTCACCACCTCCTTTTCTCACTACCAAATTGCCCTTATGTTTCCTTCTATTTTCCATTAGGCTGCTGTTGTTGCGATGTAAGCGCGCCTTTTAGAGAATCTCTACAGCGGATTGTCGATAGCAAGCACAATTTCGATTGCCTCCTCATCGAGGTATTGTTCCTTTGTTGGTTCCGTTGCCTACCTCACTTGCATACATTCAAAGTCCAATTTTTTGAATTTTTAGTCCAATGCTTTTCGGATTTCCAAATTTTCATACAAAAAGTTAAAGGAGGGTGTGTTTCGTAGACATCCGGGCTTGAGAAGCCACAGAAGTTTGTAGCGGAGTTGGAGGAAGTCGGCATAAATCTGGATTGGATTATTGTTGTGGTGGATGCTGAATCACTTCCTAAGATCTTAAGCATGGATGTTGTGAAGCCGCAGTTGCAGCATGTGGATCTTGTGCTGCTGAACAAGTACATTTTTTACCTGATAGGAATGATCACATGCATTATCCAGCCCTATGTTCCCTGCCAACATGTCATGTGTGTAAGATATCTGGGCCATGCAAAAGAAAGAAGGTGGATGATTCATTTAAAAAAGAACCAACAATTTGAATGGTCTGGATTGCTGTACCGGTACCACCATGTGACAGACAGGGAACCAGATTGTTTTTTCCAACCAACTTAATTGCCCTGATTGTTTTGTTAAATTACCAAAAAAAGCCAAGCATTTATCATGGTATGGATAATAAGTACAGGGAATGATCACATACTCAGACGTATTTCAATTCAATTTGTGGGGCCTACTTTAATGTGTGAAGAATCCAAACCATGCATCAGGTGGTCCATGTCATGCTCATTATATAACTCAAAAACTAAGCTGGTCTTAAAAAAACTTGAATCCGGATCCTCTATTATTTGGTAAACAGGGATTCCCTGATTTCCTAATCCTCTTGCTTTTGGATGGCCTTTTTTGCCCGTAAATCATGTTACAGACTGTAAATGATTTGAAGGATTTATAGGAAAAAAGTTTGGATTTCATTTACAGGCTCGAATGGTTCTCCAATCACAGGACTTAAAACGCTTTACAGGCTATCCAAACGCACACAATCATTTACCTGTAAATCATTTACTGCTTAAAGCCAAACAGGACAGGCACCTGTAAATCATTTGCAACTTAAACCATGCCGCAAAGGAAGGATGTCTCCTCTTAAAATGTTCACAAGACCACTTTGATTGATCATTCTAGGTCATTCATTAGGTCATTCAAAACTCTAGTGGCCCACAGATTATATAGGATTTGGGGATAATTTTCGTCGATTGCTCTTAATGGTGACCCCGTAGATTTATTTAAAGATTTTTTAGATTTATTTGAAGTGTTTTATGTTAGATGACGGGTTATATATATTATACAACTCTTTTTTTTTTAATCATAGTCCTCATGTTAAATTTCTCTTGACATTATAGGTCAATGGAAAATAAAGCTCTTATGGCTTTTTTGCACGCCATGCCTGGTGGATTCTATGCCTCATTCATGACGTGATATAGACATCGACTCAGCAGTGAAAGTTGGTATGGATGATCCAAACATGGATGAGAAGGTACTGAATCCAGAAATTTGTATGGAATTTAAAACAGAGAAAGATGCATATGATTTCTACAATAGTTTCAGAAGGAAAGTCGATTTCAGTATTTGAAAGCATAGTATAAAAAAAAAAAAAATTTAAAAAAAAAAAAAAGAAAAAAAAAGACAAAAAGACAGGTGTATTGAAAATGAGAGATTTTGTTTGTTCCAAAGAAGGTAAACGTTCATTTGATAAATGTAATGTTAATGTGAAGCATCATCAGGATAAAACAAGAACAGGTTGTGAGGCACATATGAAAATTAGATTGGGAGTTAACAGAAAATATCGTGTTACTGATATTAAGATTGATCATAATCATATTCTTGCATCTCCTGAAGAAGCTCATTTGTTGAGATCACAACGAAAATTTACTCAAGAAGTAGTTGCCGATACCTGTGATAATGCAGGTATAAAGTCAAAAGCGCCATATGATTTCATGACTAAACAAGCCGGTGGTCGACATAATGTTGGATATAATTTGGTAGATTACAAGAATTATTTACGGACGAAAATGGTAAAAGCAATGAAGAAATTTGATGACGAAGGTCTTTTGATATTTTTTAAAAGAAAGCAAGCTGAAGATCCAATGTTCTTTTATTGTATTCAATTCGATGTTAAAGATTGTATCACCAACATTTTTTGGGCAGATGGAAGAATGATTTTAGATTATGAACGTTTTGGAGATGTGATTTGCTTTGACACAACGTATAAAACAAATGAGTATGGAGAGCCATTTGCACTATTTATCGATGTTAATCATCATAGACAGACATTATATTTGGGCTGCACTCCTCTACGATGAAACAATCGATTCTTTCATATGTTTGTTTAGAACATTTTGTGATGCAATGTGTAGAAAACAACCCCAAACCATTCTCACAGATCAGGATGAGGCTATGTCAAATGCCATCAAGATAGAGTTACCTGAAACGGTTCACCATATTTGTGTATGGCATATGTTTCAGAACGCTTGTAAACATCTAAGTCATCTATTTTGTTCTTCCAAGTCGTTTGGTAATGATTTTAGTAGATGTGTATATGATTTTGATGAGGAGCATGAATTTCTTGAAGCGTGGGAAAGAATGATCATGAAATATAATCTCACAGATAATATATGGTTACAACAGTTATTCAATGAAAAGAGAAGTGGGCATTAGTATATGGAAAAAATAGTTTTTGTGCAGATATGAAGAGCACGCAGCATTGTGAAAGTTTAAATAAGGGAAGAAATACTTACATCCTGATCAAAATATAATCAGATTTTTTGAACATTTCGAACGCTTAGTGGATGATAGACGAAATGCAAAATTAGAAGTCAATTTCAAAGTGACCCAAAGTTCGCCAATTGTAACTTTTCCTGTTAGTATCCTGAAGCACATAGCTAGTGTATATACACCAAATATTTTCAAATTATTTCAAGCAAAATTTGGTGATAACCTTGATCAAATAGTGGAACAAGTAGATGAGTTTGGTACAGTCAGAAAATATCAAGTTTTGAATAGAAGAAATCAGAGTCTTCACATTGTTACCGTTGACTCAATGGACAAATCCATCACTTGCAGCTGTAGAAAGTTTGAATTCATGGGTATTTTGTATTCCCATGCATTAAAAGCTACGAATCATACCCTCACAAATATCCCGGCTAAGTACATCTTGAAAAGGTGGACTCCAGAAGCTGCTTCAATTTCATTCTCCTCATTAAGTAGTGGAAGTGACTCCATTGACAAAAGCAAGAAATCACAATCCTGGCGTTACAATAGTTTACTTTGCAATTTTATGAAATTGGCAACAATGGGTTGTGAAAGTGAAGAAGCATTTGAATGTGCTTCCAAGCATTTAGAATGGATGTTGCAAGATTTGAAAAAGATTTTGAAAGAAAAAGAAAATGAAAAAGAACCCTCATCACATGTTGAAAGCCTGAGTAATGAAAAAGGCGTTCAAGCTTATCGGGTAAAATTCGAAGATGATGATGTGCAACAAAGAAGTGAAATTATTAAAATTAAAAAAGAAACTCATGAGAAAGCAATGAAAAGTTATTATATCAAAAGAAAAAGCGTTGAAATCATTGAAGTAAGAGAAAAAGCTCATGAAATTAAAAGAAAAGAGAATTGTCATGGTAGACGTAGAATTAAGAGTAGCTTGGAGAGAGAAAAATCGAAGAGACGTCGACAGAAAGAGCAGAGAGATACACCAAATCTAGTCCATCCCAATAAACAGCCCACATTAGTATGCTCTAATGTTCAATCTCCATTAGCTCAGGTTGCATTTTGATTACCCTTAGAGTAATGAAAATTTATTTTATAGTGAAATTGAAATTTTCTAACGAACTTAATATTTACTTGTACATTATGTTAGGGATACAATAATGTTGGGCCTCTCCCCATGACCACGTACTATATACCGGAAGCACAGATTCAACCACAACTCTCTCCTTCTTGGTGTCAACCACAGCTGTTTCCTTCCATGGATCAACCACATCCATATATCCAGCATGAAGTTGATTCAAATTTTCATATGCTTGATAATTTCAACTTTACCCAATTACTCCAGGTAATGAATAACATTTAAAGAAAGCTGATATAGTTTAGTTTTGTAAAATGAAAATGTATACATATGTAAACTTAGGTATTTTAGTAATTAAAAAAGTAGTTGTTATTCAATTTGAACTTTGATTTGAATTATATCTTAATGAAATTAACTCAAAATTTATAAAATGTTGACTGTGTAGTATCCCGTTACATCTGGCGCATTTCAACAGTTCATGGTAAGAGGCAGTAATTCAAAATTTGAAACAGGGGAATAACGACTTTTATCGAAATAGAATATGGTAAGGTTCATCGTATCTAATATTTTCTTAAATCGTTTTCAGATTTATCCTAAAATATCTTAGCCCCTAAGTATAATCATATACTCCATCCTCATCATACCCTTATGTGTAATCACATCACACTTCCTTATAATGCACAACAGATCGTCTAGTGTAAGCCAATCATACTCCACCATCCATATCATATCCTCAAGTTTAACCTCAACACACACTTCATCACCAATATGATACTGTCAAATGTAATGGGACCACTCTAACTGAAAATCCCTTCGCATTCTAAAGTGGAACCAAGTTATACTCTCAATCAACCACATCGCACTCTCAATGGTAATCCCATCACATATTCTAACTCAGATATATACTACAACCACATCACATTCTTAAGTGTAACCAACTCACACACACCTTCATTTTCATTACACTCCTAAATATAAATGCATTACATTTACATAAATGTATATCATATGATCAAGTGCAACCTAATCACACTATCGTTAAAACCCTATCATCTTTGTCTTCAAACCTCTTTGCATTCTCATGTAGAATGTAAATATATACATCTCTAAGTGTATAACCCAAATATACAAAACGTGGATTAAATGTGTAATTATATGTTGCTTTAATTCATTTTTTTGTGGCATTGCTTTAAATTAGGAATGGTGTGTTGTTATGAATGGGATCTTCATGAGGGTGAACTTCATTTTGAATTATATGTTACGGGAAAGCAATTCGGTTATGGATGAGCTTATGCAGATAAGAAGTTCAAGCAACAACAACTCCTTCGTTATATGCTGCAGGATGGTAATTCAGTTGTGCTAAGGA
Organism: Magnolia officinalis; assembly: GCA_021015155.1. NCBI lineage: Eukaryota > Viridiplantae > Streptophyta > Magnoliopsida > Magnoliales > Magnoliaceae > Magnolia > Magnolia officinalis. Next base: position 59,070 of record JAJHSJ010000651.1, on the reverse strand, counting down.
TCATTGTTCAAGTTGAAGGATGCCCAAATTTTGGCATGTTTGAAGAATTCAGAATGGCTATATTTTATTATTCTTTTTTGGTTTATAACAAATGTACATTTTGTATAATATACATGCCTTATACGATAGGTGGGGTTTTTTTTTTTTGTGGGGTCTGTCCTAGTTCATGTACATTTTGTGCAGCTATAGGTCAATTATATGATACGCGAGGAAGGTGAACTCCATTTCTTTTTTTGTGGGGCCCACTTGAATTAATGTACATTTTGTGTTGTTTAAGTGCATTATACGGTATGTGAGGCATGTTTATTTTTTGTGGGTCTTCAAGAATTCATATACAGTAATTTTTAAAAATGATGAAATTACATATTGAAATTCTACTTATGGATGTAATGGAATGCTGTTTACATATTGAATTTTTACCTTTGAGATGCGATAACGATCAAGGAAGTTGAAGTCATGCAAGTGACAAGTTTGGAGATTGTTGGAGACTCTTGAGGCTCTTTAATTGAGTCGGTGCTTACTTTTGATGATTTACAAACACAACATACTTGTATAACGAATATCACATGTCCAAGCTTAGGTGTTGAATTGCAATTTTTGTCATCTTGATTGTTGGGTTTGATTTTGATGCTTCTTGCCTTAATTAGTATTCGACAGGTTGGGGCGGGTGCTGTTTTGGGATGTACTGTATCCTACACAATTCAATTCAACATCTAAACATGACCTTTTGGCTAAGCATATGTTAGTCGACATGCCTGTTGAAGAAGCCCCTATCCATCATCTGATTTTTAACAATACTAATCTTAATAGGATGAAGCTGGGTATGCTTCCTGGTCAAGGTGATGGTAATGCTGGTGCCGAAGCTGGACATGAGGAAGAAGCTGATGATCTTCCTCCTGATGATATTAACATGGATGATATTTTTGAAGAACTTGATTCTGATTCCGCTAATGATCCTGATTATACACCTTCTGAGTTTGATGCGCGTTTGTGTGGATTGGAAGAGAAAGTTGAAAATATGAATATTAAGATTGATAACATGAATGTTGCCCATGATTTACAGTTCAAGTATATGCGCAAATATTTTAGGCGCTTGAACAAGGGCATGCATCAACTTGATCCTTCCATCCCTGCCCCTTCTTCTGGCTTAGATTAGTTCTTTTTATTTTACTAAACTGTAATAACTTTGTCTCTACTATCTTTCTATTTGTGAGCTGGTTGCTACTGTTGCCTTAACTCTATTTTTGAATTATATGTCTTGAATTATCCTTTTTCACATATTGCCTCTCTTTTTAACTCCTCAACTATTTCTTCATTGCTTCCTTTGTCCTCTTGTGACAAAACGGGGGAGAACGTTGGATGTTTTTAATAGATGTATGTTACTCAGGGGGAGTTGGGGGAGCATGTGTTGAGGTGGAATATCTTGAATATCTTGAATTGAATTGATTTGCAGGTTCATGCTATTATGTATATGTGCCGGTTGATATTAACTGGTGCATGATTCGTTAACCAGATATTCTATTTTATGAAATATATCTTGTACGTGTGTTTTGTCACTAATTTGACAAAGGGGGAGATTGTAAGTGCTATAGTTGATAGCTTCACTATATTATCAAATTTGTGGTGCCAAAAGACACTGTATGTATCTTGTTATGAAGCTTGCATATGTGAAGAACAAAGCTCTACAAATAGCATGTCAAGTCAAGACAAAAGTCTCACAAGATCAGCTTCGATAAATAAGCAATGTTCACAAGTCAAGAAGACTCAAGAATGTGAGAATGTTCAACTTTAAGGAAGGAGAAGAAGAAGTGAGGGAGAAGAGGAGCATGGGTGTGAGCGTCCTTGTCCCACCGTTCGAACCGCACTAAGTTGACTCAGTCCGACTGGATCTGAGTCAAATCGGCTTGGGCATGCTTGACTGGATGTATTCCAGCAGAGAGAGGGGGAAAGAAAGAGAGAGTAAAGGAAAAGAGAAGAGAAGTAAGAAGAAGATAAGAAGGAGAAGGGTGAATCCCTAAGCCAACTCGGTTTGGAACTAAGTCAATGTGTCAACTCGCTGCCCTTGAATCGGGCGTGGTTGCTGAGCGAGTCTTAGTTTGGTAACCTCGTTGGACATGCCAGAGGTGAGAAATGGTGAAGAGCAAGAAGAAAGAGGAAGCAGAAAGGAAGATAGGAAAGAAAGATAAGGGAGAAAGAAGGAGAAAGGAAAGAGTGGGGTGGAGTTGATAGTTGAGTTGACTCAGTGGGTTGACCCACTGTTTTATGATGAGTCAGGTTCAGCATGGGTCAAGTGGGATTCAACTTGGCAGGTGTTGTTGCCGAAAAAGCAGGGAATTGGGTCACGAAGGAAGCTACATCGACGTCCTTTGAGTTCTACCAAATTCTTTTGAGCTAAGAGATGGGTCCAAATCGATTGGGTAAGCCTTCTTATAACATTTTAGAATTGAAATTTACTTATGATTCAGAACTTCCATGTTTAATTTGAATGTGGGGATCAAAATCCCTAAAAGTCGAACCTAGGTTTAAAACGTAGATTTAATATCCTAATCCTATTTGGTTAAAGCAGTAAGGTTGATTTTAATCGATTGTAGGGTGTAATATCGTAGTCTAATCTTACAATTCTTATAATTTATGGTAGGATTCAATCCTAGAACAAGTATACCTTAATCTAACAACCGTAAGAGGGTGGAGCAGACTTACAAGGTGAGGATCACCCTTCAAGCTTTTCTACATCTTGATGATTAGCTCTGTTATTTTTCCTTGTTCATTTATCTCATTAATTGCTTAATGTAGTGGATTGTTCTTACTGATTCTGATTTCTCAAGATAATTGATGAATTAGATTTGATGTGAATTAAATGTCTTTAATATGATTTGAAATGTACGTTTTAAAGATGCATGTGTTATCTCGATGTTATCATACGTGATTTAATTTATCATCCATAATTACTTGATGGAATGTTTGGAGGTCCTCGAACTAGTGGCCATTTATGTTATGGATTAAATAAAGTTATGTTGTGGAATTACCATATTGTGGATCCTTAGTGCCTTTGTGGCTTTATGGGGATAATCCCATTTTTATTACATCCTTGGGATGAACCATTTGCCCTGGCGGTTTTGATAGATTATTTGCCTACATGGCTTTAACGGACTACTTTCTTACGACCTTGCGATGGTAAGTTCCACTTGTAGAACTATAATTGGCCACTAGTTGCATAGGTCACCTTTAAAACATCCTGTTGTTAGTCTCATGAGCCAGGGATGGTGGAATGAGACACTATGCCTGAGCTGTCGGCCTATGCTGGGTGACAAACCCCCCCATAGTGACCTTTGAGTTTCTTAAAGTGATTGTTTGAAATTGGAATAATAATGGTTGGGCTAATCTTGCATTTTATGGCATATATTATCATGGTCTTTTTCGAGTGGTTAGTTCTCCTTAGGTGTACCTTTGCGTACTTTTCCGGATGACTAATCCTCCTTGGGCGATCTATGTATTATTACGGTCTTTTCCGGGTAGTTAGTTCTCCTTGGGCGTACCTTTGCGTATTTTTCTGAGTAACTAATCCTCTTTGGGCGATCTATGTATTATTACGGTCTTTTCCGGGTGGTTAGTTCTCCTTAGGCGTACCTTTGCGTATTTTTTTAGGTGACTAATCCTCCTTGGGTGATCTATATATCATAGTCTTTTCCGGGTGACTAGTTCTCCTTGGGCGACTTTTTACCAGCTGGATGTGCATCCCTAGGTTTGTGAGCATGTGCATACATCTATGCATTTAAACAAGGTTATTTTGTATGATTTATTTAATGAATGCGTATTTGTTGAACCTCACCTGATTTCCATGATAATCATTGTGTAATATTTGTTATATACTGTCTCTGATAACTATGCTTAATTATCTTGATGCTGTGATAAATCTTGGGGGTTATACCTCACTGGATAGCCATTGACACTATCAAACCATACTCAGTGTGCAGGAAACGCAGATGACGCGCATGTTGGCATCCATATGGGATGGGAGGAGCCAGATGATCTTACAACTCCTTATTCCTAATTTCATTTTGTATTGTCACGTTTGTAAAAGTTAAGACATTGATCTGTATAAGTTTTTTGGGTAAGCACTTGAAAACCTTGGTTATTTATATTTAGACTCCCTCTTATACTTGTATTATTTTTATTCCGCTTGAATGGTTAACTCTGATAAAGAAAAAAATGTACGTGAAATTTGAAGTATTGTAAAGGTTAACACTCGGGTTTTTGGAAAACGAGTAATGTACTCGGGTTCCGGGAATCGGGGTGTTACAGATCCAATGACTGAAATTCAACGTGTACGATTAATTTATAGTCCTCAGGCCAGATATACAGTTTTGAACCGAACGGATGGTGGGAACCTTGTGATCTTGCATTCAAGACAACTTTTAGGTCTCTTGGACTTGATTTTTTCGGATCTTTGGCGTGTAAATTCTTCGATCTTAGTCCCCTGGGGTCCGTCCCTTGCCTTGGTGATTTCTGAGTGTTAAATTCATACTTTTAGTACCTTTTTTTAGTCCAAGCTCCTAAATTCACCTTGCAACACAAACACGATTAAAATAGGCCGTTAAACAGTATTATGTTCGTAAATTCAGGTAATAATTGGGGTCTAATATGCAATATTTGACCCTCAACACAATCCCCAACCAGAATTTTGCTAGTCCCGGGCAAAGTATGCGAAAAATAATTTAAGAAATACGAGACAATTCTTATAAACCCGAGTGATATTTGAAAAGCAATCTAGTTAATAGAATTCTATGATTCATGAATGTTGGTCATTACTTTCTCCTGGACTCAATCGCACGGTAAACTTCATAGTCAAGTTCAAAGTATTAACCCATCGATTAGAAAAATTCTAAACATTGAGTTCCATGGGTGTATAGTGAAACCTAAACTTATCACAATTAAAGGCTCGATTCTTTATTTTCATAATAACATTGATAATCACAGGAGCATTCAGGATGACCATAACCTAAACCAAAACTTGCCTTACAGTTCAACTTTTTATTCTTCTAGCTTTTGATTTTTCCATCGATAGCTTTCACGCTATGTCAACCTTTTAAAGGTAAGGCCAAGGAGGGGAATCGAACCCTCACCTATAAGGAGCAAACCCATGGTGAAGATCATTCGCCCAACCCTTTCTGAACACAACTATTTTTTAGCTAGGTATTATTAGTTTTTCTTTGAACATGATGGACAAATTCCCTAGGTTGGCTCCTTCCATGTCTAGTGACTATGAGGTTAACAATTCAATATCGAACTGAAGCCTTAATGTGTAAGCTACGTGTGACATGTGAAATCATGACTCAATCAATGTTTAAAACTTCTAATAATGAATTAACAATTCGAACTTAACTGTAAAATCTAACAGATGACTAAATCCAAGAGTCATAAATTACCAACATTACGTATCTTATACGTCTAAATCAAAGATGGCCGTCAAAACCACTTCGAATTCACAAAAATTTCTAGAAAATTTTTAAAAATTTTCACAATTTTTGCTCAAGACCAAGAAAATACTGATTAGGTAACCTAATTTCCCATCCCCAACCTAAAATCTACATTGTCCTCAATGTAAAAGATATACGCATGCAATGCACATGAGACAACGGAAATAAAGGAGAAGTGATGGAAAGATAGTACCTGATGAGGAGATTGTACGGCATTTTCAAAGAGATATCAGCCTGAGAGCGGGTCAGCACAAGAGTTTAAGCCAACAAAATCAAACTATCCTAAAACAACGGGAAAGCAAACTAACATAATGGCATAAAACCAACTAACCTAGAACGACATCAAGCAAACTATCCAAGTCCTATGAAAGCAATGGAAAAACTACTCAGTTATGCTGCATGGTTCCTCTTCCGGCCAGTATCTTGATAAATTTCTCAGTAGGTTTCTCAACAAGATCATCTAAAAGCCCTTTTTGCAATAGGCTTGAATGCCCTGAAGCATGAATTTTCAGAGAAATTTATGGACCTCAGCACAAAATTGTCGTTAAATCGCTTGAGGTATCCAAAGTATATATGATTCACCTATAACTGAAAAAGTTTTAATATTAGTACTCCATTGTGAATCAGAGACTACATGTAGATAAAATTCAGAAAAAATTTTAAGAAGTGATGTAGTCTCAACACATTCTGAAGTTCCAGACTTCGATTCCATTGTCACCTCCTCCTCCTTTAATGGTATACATTCAGGATCTAGGACAGGAAGGGCTTCAGAATAAGGGTTTTCTCGGTCCGAAACAACTATTGAGATATTGTCTTGCAATACATTCACTATGTCTTTTATCATGGGATCATTTGAATCTGCAAAGTGTGTCAAGCAATCATCCAAATAGTTGAAAAATTCAACTGAGAGTGGCTTATTTTCCACATTGAAGTTCGTGATGATCTGCCCAAGGAATCCATCATCTTTGAAAGTGGATGGACGCATGCTCTCTTGCTCTTGCCCTGAACAGACAGACTGAAAATTAATAAGGGAAGCATCGATGTGAACACTCTGTTCATTGAAGCTACTTAATAGAGGCATTGAATCGTCAAAAGTGTACAGCTCAGATGGTGGCCTCAACTGGCTGATTTCAAATTTCAGAGTCGTATCGAGCAACTCGTCCTTCTCCTGACTCATATCATCATTTAATTCAGAGGAGTGGTCCAAACAGGTTTCACTAGAGTTAGAAGGGTCAGTTGTTAGGGGGTTCATCCTCCACATTTAAATCAGGCATGTCAGATGAGTGGAGTAGATCCTTATGACCGATCATTTTGTGTACTTCTTAATCAAGACCTGGACCATACTTGAGATTGATTCTAAGGGAATTTGGACTGCACATTCATAATCGTCATCCCAATACGCATCATCGTCTGATTTCGTGCAGTGCACACTTGGGATGGGATCGCTTTCCTCACACTCCATTCCTAAATTAGGTTGAGGTTCGAATAAACTAACATCTACATCATCATTGAAATCATGTGTGTCATGTGAGTGAAGTGTGTCACTATCATTATATTTGAAAGACATCCACCTCTCTTGATCATTCCTTTGGACAATCATCAAGATCGACTCATTGGAAAATTGAACCATATGCTTATTAATGGAATCCAACTCCTCATTCATAATTTCAATTTTGTCCACAAGTGAGTTATGATCACTTTCTTCATATTGTGCTTCTAGATTGGGTTGAGGCTGGGATAACCTAGCCTCTTCCTCGTCCATAAGGTGTGACTGAATTCTTTAAATTGAGGATTTGAGCAATTCACATGATTGTATGACAATTTGATTGAACTACTCTTGTGCATTCATGAGTTTCTGAAGTGAATCCTCTTGGATTATTTCTAATTAGGTTTCAAAGGTAGAGGACCCAAGAGAATTATCACCAGGATATATTGCTCGTTCATCTCAACAACATTGATGTTTCTACTTATTATAGTCATACGGATCATAGGTGGGAGAATCTGATGATTGGTAATACATATTATCACTCATAATATAATCACGCATTGTTTTTTTTATTGGGATGGGTGATAATAATTCTCACTCCCATAGTTATGATAACCCCAACACTCACGTACTGTCCGTGGGGTGTAATTGTTCTCCCGTATATGATCGCGTAAGGACTTCTTAACCGATGGGGCGTTATACTCTGGTTGGTTCTTGATGATTGTTTCAGGAAAATTCTGAGACATAGGTTGATTTCTATCATAATCATCATAAATCTCTTCCCAGTGTCTCTTAGCTATCTCAGCATACTGATGTTCCCATTCTTGAATATACATGGTGAACTCCTAACTCTGAATCTAATCCTAAAAGAAAATAAAAGAAAATTCCTATAGTAATATGGAAAGTAGGTAGAGGAGGAGAAGTTAGAAAGAAGTTACCAAATTAGAAGTTTCTATGTTCAGATCCTACAAAAGACAACAAAAGAAATAAGTTTCTAAAGATAGAAATTCTAAAGTTAGAAAGTTTCTAAAAACAAAAATAGAAAGTTAGTTTCTATAAAGGAAAGTTTCTAAACCTAGAAATAGAAAGCTAAGTTAGTTTCTAAAAGAAAACCTAAAATTATAAAGTTTCTAAAAATAAAATAAAGGAAAGATGAGTTAGTTTCTAAAATTAGAAAGAGTTTCTAAAAAGGGAAATAACTAACCTAGTTTCTAAAAACAAAAGAGGAAAGCTTCTAAAAATAAACTAGTTCCTAAAAATAGAAAAATACTAGAATTAGAAATTTTCTAAAAAGAGAAAATAAAACCTAAAATTAGAGAGTTTCTATAAATAATTAGGAAAGTTCTAAACGTAAAGTTAAAACGTAAGTTAGTTTCTAAAAAGGAAATCCTATAATTAAAGTTAGAAAAATAAAATCTAATCCTAAAGTTAGAAAACCCTAATCTTAACCTAATTCTAAAACTAGTTAATCTCAAAAAAACGTAACTGTCAATCCCCAGCAACGGCGCCAAAAACTTGTTCACACCCTAAGTATAGGGTTGTGATGTAGTAGTAATCTCGGTAAAACCGAGGTCGAATCTACAAGGATTGAACCTTGTACGTAATCTGAAAGTAACTCGAACTAGAACTAGGCGAAAATGTAATCTAAATCAGGAAATTTTAAGGGAATAATGGTGAAATATTATACTAAAACTTGTAAAATTCAAAGGTGGGAAACTAGGGTGCCAAGGATCCATTTGTAGAGATCAGGGAGATCTATGCTTGATTCAAGAATACAACTGGAATCAGAGTCTCATCTTCATCTAATTGGAAGATAATTCATTAAAAGCCAAATCTGAACTTCTTTTGATCCAGTTTTCAATAGTAGATAGGTATGAGAATTAGAATTGATTCCATCACAAAACCATGCTCATGAGACAAAGCAAACAACATAATTTAATCAATCCACTACCAATCTAAGAGAGTTACGAACGTTAGGAAGGATTCCATCATCCGACCATGCCCAGGAAATGATGGTGAACAACATGGCTGTAACGCCCCGAACTTTTTAATACTTGAGTGTCACAAGTTCTCGAGCTTTACCAAGAAAGGCAAAGCAAAACGTATTTGAGAACGATACCAAAATCAAGGCATCTACCCTTGAGTTGGAAATAAGATCATGTACATGTTAACCCACACCAATAAACTAGTAGATAGCTTTCCCTTTCATAACTAATTAGACATGACTTCTTTTACGAAAATTACTTAGAAACATGTTTACAATCATGTGGAACCATCGGATCTCCCAAAACTCCCAAATCAGAAACAATTATGAAAACGCCATCACCTTAGACCCTGAATTCTAAAATCACATGATTCTCATGATCCGAACCATGTAAAAACTTATATCAAGACTAATCACTCTAAGTTGATCGTATGTAACCAATTTCAGCCATTGGATCAGCAAGATCAATGGCTAATCAAAATAATCATTAGAACACTCATCCAGGACTGGAATTCACTTCCCATTCTAGTATAAGCTCTAATGTGAGCTGACCAAGGCCAGTGGACAATGGGGATTTACCCCAAATCCCCATCTGGATCCCATGTTCGGGTGTATGTGTACAAGGTGCGCATACACCATAAGACACCAGAACTTGAGTCACGGTCAAACAACAACCAAAACGTGAAATCCCGAAATCAGCGGGATTTTCCCACCGCGCATGCAACGGACAGAGTTCCGTTGGAAATGTTGTGGTCTATCTTGGAGATCATCTGCAATGATCCGGACCGTCCATCGTGTCCAGAGAACGGGTTCGACCACAAGCTAGTTCAGTTCGCACACCGGTAGGACTTCACGCGCACACAAAACCGGACACAATGGAGCAGTGTCCGAAAACTCCTACTCGTTCTCCTGTTCCCGCGTCCGCAGATTCAAACTGATCCCATTCAGGGATGCAGTGGGACCCACTACCAAGAAATCGGAATAAATCTGATCCGTTCGCCAAATACAATGCCCACCTCCGAAACTATACTAGGAGAAACCTCGTCCGGAGAATCCCGTTAAACCCTGCCACTTCAGGGAACGAATTTCGCACCAACAGAGCTATGTGGATCGGGATCTCTCACCGTTGCTTTCCTGAATGCGTGATCAAGACCATCCATTCGGTGACTGCGCAGGGACAACCTCAAGATCCGACAAAGCTACGCAGGAAACAGGGGTGTTACCGGACAGACAGAGCACCACTCGCAGAAAATTTGCGTTCGATTTCACTGCGCACCCAACTGCGTAAGGCTTACGCACACCGCCTTCCTGCGCAAGAATGGTCTAGAAGGACTTCCCACACCTATAAAAACCGACCGCACGGCATGGTGGGGAGAACGTCAGGAAAGAATAGTAGAAGAAAGATGAGGGGGAAGAGAGAATCACGCCCCTATTGCTGGAAGCTGTCCTAGCAAGACAAAGAGAGAGAAAGAGAGGAAGAAATGTTGCGAGATGTCTTAAATCTGAGTCCTTTCGCAACTGGGATGCGGAAAGGAGTTTCGCGGATTTTGTGTCGCAAGTCCTTTCGCAACTGGGATGCGAAAGGAGTTTCGCGGATTTTGTGACGCAAGTCCTTTCGCAACTGGGATACGAAAGGGAAGTTGCCAAAACTATAAATTGGGGTGCCTAAGGCTATTCTAATATATTCTAAGACTTTCTAAAGGGTTCTAGGGTTATCAAAGGGTGTAGCAAGGGTGAGATTCGAGGTTGTTCGAATCGGGTAAGTCCTTTCTCTTTGTAATTGATGCTTTCATAGTGGTGATTTGTCGCTTTGTGCCGTGGTTTTTTCCTGCAAGGGTTTTCCACGTTAAATCTGTGTGTTCTCTTTTCTTGTGTATGTGCTTGGTGCCATTGGATCACCATCCTAGATCTAGATCTGTGTGATTCCGCAGGCCAAAAATCCCAACAAGTGGTATCAGAGCAATCGGTTGGGACACAGATCTGAATCTGAGGGATTAGTAATAATGGCGAGCGTCAGGTATGAGATTGAGAAGTATTCAGGGAAAAATAATTTTGAGTTATGGAAGATCAAGATGATGAGTTCCTTAATTAAGCAAGGCGAAGATGGTGCTCTTGAGGAGCGGAAGTCCACCATGAAAGATGATGATTGGAATACTCTTGATAAGAAAGCCTTATCATCGATCCGTTTATGTCTCATGGATGAGGTTCTCTACAACGTCATGAGGGAGAAAACTGCGACTAATTTATGGGCGAAGTTGGAGGATGTTTATGCGAAGAAATCCTCTGAAAATCGTCTGCACTTGAAGCGGCAGTGGTATAACTTCAAGATGGCAGAGGGTGGAGATCTGGAGGCTCACATTAGCAATTTTAATAAATTGGTTTGCAAATTGCTCGATATGGATGAAGTGATGAAAGATGAAGAACAAGCATGTATGTTGCTGAATTCTCTCCCGGCGTCCTATGAGTCATTCAAGGATACTATGTGCAGCATGAACAAAACCCTGAGTGTCGACACTGTTATCTCAGCCCTTCAAGGGAAGGCTATGAGACAGCTAGACAGCAACATAGGGACATCTTCTGATGCACTGTTTACAGTGGGTAGGAATTCTGAACACAGTACAGGTTCTTCAGGTTCTAGATCCAAATCCAAGGGCAAGGGCAAAGGAAAGGTAAAGTGCTGGAATTGTGGGAAGGAAGGACATGTGAAAAGGGATTGTGAAAATCCTAAATCTAAGAGGGAAGATTCTGAGGCTTCATGCAGGAAGGCTAACACTGCCACGTCAGATGAATCGAGTGGATGTGATGGTGATGTTTTTTCTGTGTCTTCGCTCAGACGGTCATACGATGATCGTAAGGACCAGTGGATGCTAGACACAGGGGCATCTTTTCACATGACTCCTCATCGGAGTTGGTTCACCAGCTATAGGGAGTGCGATGGTGGACAGGTATTTATGGGCAATGACATTGCCTGTAATGTTGTGGCTATTGGTACGGTACGCATCAGGATGTTTGATGGGGTGGAGCGTACTTTGACTGATGTCAGGCACGTTCCTGATTTGAAACAAAATCTGATTTCTCTTGGTGTGCTTGAGGCAAAGGGATGCAAGTACACAGGTATTGATGGTGCTCTTAAGGTATCCAAGGGGGCACGGGTAGTCATGAAAGCGCAACGACTCGATCATGTTTACAGGTTGATCGGGAGCACTTCAAAAGGTGGAGCTACAGTAGATGTAGCGAATTCCACCTCTGCACGTGTGTGGCATGATGGGCATGACCACATGAGCGGGCAGGGCAGGAAGGCTGAGACGTGCGGACAGGGATACAGAGCAGGTGGAGCAGCCACCTGTGAGAAGAACCACATGGCATGATTGCAGGATATCGGCAAGGTACATGGACGACTCCAATATTGCAGGGGATTCATCTTCTATTCTGATGGCTCTAGGTGAGCCTGATGCTGAGAAGTGGAAGGTGACTATGGGCGATGTGATGGATTCGTTGTACCAGACCGACATATGGGAGCTGGTGGAGCTTCCAGTGGGCCGGTGAGCGGTTGGATGCAGGTGGATCTTCAGGAGGATACGGCATAGATACAGGGCAAGGTTAGTAACGAAGGGTTATGCTCAGAGAGAAGGGATCGGCTTCTCAGAGATATTCGTGCCGACGGTATAGCAGGTATCTATCAGATCCGTGATTGGCGCTGGTTGGCCAATGTGATCTTGAGCTATGATGTGATGCAGAAATAAGAGAAGAGGTCAAGAAGCTACACGGTTGAAGATTGAAGACATGGTGGAGATTGTTGCGAGATGTCTTAAATCTGAGTCCTTTCGCAACTGGGATGCGGAAAGGAGTTTCGCGGATTTTGTGTCACAAGTCCTTTCGCAACTGGGATGCGAAAGGAGTTTCGCGGATTTTGTGACGCAAGTCCTTTCGCAACTGGGATACGAAAGGGAAGTTGCCAAAACTATAAATTGGGGTGCCTAGGGCTATTCTAATATATTCTAAGACTTTCTAAAGGGTTCTAGGGTTATCAAAGGGTGTAGCAAGGGTGAGATTCGAGGTTGTTCGAATCGGGTAAGTCCTTTCTCTTTGTAATTGATGCTTTCATAGTGGTGATTTGTCGCTTTGTGCCGTGGTTTTTTCCTGCAAGGGTTTTCCACGTTAAATCTGTGTGTTCTCTTTTCTTGTGTATGTGCTTGGTGCCATTGGATCACCATCCTAGATCTAGATCTGTGTGATTCCGCAGGCCAAAAATCCCAACAAGAAATACCTGCTGTCGTTGCAATCGCCGAGCCAAAACTCAAGCCCAAGTAAACCATAAACCGCCCTTCCTAGATTACCCTTTCCTTCCTCGTCTTCTTTCCTTTCTTTCAACGGTTTAAACCGGAATATCCAAAACCGAGTCGAAGTGAGTCGACACAGCCAGGAAAGACTCGAGTTAAATCGAGTAAAGATTAACCACAGGGATTCCCTGAATTCATACGGACAATTTAAGAAGGATTAGAACAAAAATCTAACCATTCATGCTATTTACTGCTAGGTTAAATTTCCAATACTACAACGCATACTCACCATCTAAAGAAGAAACGAATACTAAAAGGTGAGGGTTTCATCCTTTACGCTTACATGAATTTAAGATGATATATTTATTTCGTCTTTCATGCCTTCTTGATATTTTATCGCGCCTATTACGTACCTTTTTCTTAAATTGAATTGGTGTATTTTATCCTGCCCTTTTCATTCCTTTTATTTGTTCTCGAATTATCATTACATTCCCTCAGTTTTCATTTTAAATTGCTATCATCAACTATGGGCCCTTTGAGATTTTACACAATATTCACTCGTGAGAGGCTTTCCTGAATTTACGTGAGGCTACGGACACCAGCCCTGCTCTTGCCTTTAATCGTCCTGAGTTGGCCTTAACCACTCTCCCCAGTTCGAGTTGACCTTCGTCACTCGCCTCTTATTCGAGCTGGTTATTGACACTCGTCTCTTTATACCTTAATGGCTGGGCAAATGTCTTGATATTTTTAACTGACCATGGATAAAGGAATTCTCTCTTGATGCAAGTACTATGTGGGAATTCCTCCTTTAGCAATCGATTAAATATCATGGACGTAATGCGCTTTCGGTAGCGGCCCTAGGGCGACACGTAATTTCATGTTCTCAGGTGAGAGTGCAACAGCTGGTGTGTGTAAATCGTTCTATATACGTGACACATCAGTTTGGAGAAATGGATGACGCTTAGTCGATCCTTTTCCAGTTTTGGAGGTTTGATGTCGCTTAGTCGCTCAAATCCGATTTTTCTTGGAGAACTGGATGTCGCTTTAGTTGCTCCTTTTTCGGTTTTTGGGGGTTGGTTGTCGCTTTAATCGCTCCAATCTAAGTTGCGAGATTCACCTGGTCATGTGTGGTGTTTGTCCTGGAACAACCGCGTAAAACCATGTTAAGTGCGGGACACACCGGCGAATATCTGTAGTATGGGATACGGGTCGAGTCGGATGACTGTGATCGTAATCAATATTGTGGAGATCGTTGAGAGTAATACACCGCATATACTTTGCTAGGCATGCATCTCATATAGATTGCTTATGCATTGATACCTCTTGTAGTGTGGAGTACTTGACGTATCAGAACCTTTACGTTGTTTTATGAATCTCATGAATTACTGTTAATCTTAAAGGATAACCATCACTATAAGTAGGGCGTTGACCCTCTCCTAACCGTACAGATGATGTAGGTGACGTATAGGTCGAAGACCCAGAAGACCAGACTCCGATAAAAGAATTTGCTAAATAGGCTGGAAGAATTAGTTTATAGTTTATTTCTTTATAATTCCACTACGCAACTCAGACCTATAATAAGCTCCCATTGTGTGAGCATTTGACTATTATTTGAATTATGGAATGATGAATTTAGTTATCTTTATTTCGTGACTGCTACCTTCTTGAATGTAATTGGGTGAGATCTATAACAAGGGTGGGACGTGATCCCCTGAACATCCAAATTTTACATCCTTAACACCCGATTTTCTAGGGCACGAGTATAAACTCTGGCCGTGAAAACTCGGGATGTTACAGTTAACATCCAAATTTTACATCTTTAAAACACAATTGAAGCTTGTCGCAAAAAAGTTAACTATTAACGATGATTTAAACTGTCATCGTAAATAATCTATTTTTTGCAATGACTTGAAATGTCATTGTAAAAAATTGACTTTTTGCAATGAAATTAGACTCGTCGCTAAAAAAAATCGTTGCAAAAAGTCTAATTTTTTATAGTGGGTATTGCAATACCCATAAATGCTCAATTCATCAAGAAATATTATCCTTGAAGAAGAACAGAAGTTTTGATTGCCACGTATTACAAAAGAAATTTGTCCCAATCAAAAGGGGGCAAGACAAAAATAGCTTCACGATTGCAAAAAGCTTTCCATGAAACATATGTACCCTCTGGAATGTCATTTTGAATAAACAATACATTCACAGATATGCCATTACTTCAAGCTCTACAAAGGCCCCGTCGGTCAACAATTGATGATAAAGTGACGATAGAAAAATATATCCGATAAAGATATATGTTACATCGAGTAACTCATTCCAATTTACGAGATACGCCTATTGTAAGTTTCTGACAGTCCGGATCACCTCCGCCTCCGATCGGGCCTTCTCTGGTCCATCTCGGACATGAAAGTGTCCGCGACTTGCTCTACATCAATTACATGATGAATGA
Organism: Magnolia officinalis; assembly: GCA_021015155.1. Classification (NCBI taxonomy): domain Eukaryota; kingdom Viridiplantae; phylum Streptophyta; class Magnoliopsida; order Magnoliales; family Magnoliaceae; genus Magnolia; species Magnolia officinalis. Next base: position 43,394 of record JAJHSJ010000651.1, on the reverse strand, counting down.
GCCCCGCAGCGAGCAGGGCCGTGGCTGGTTCATACCCAGATTTTGAATTTCTCAGGCTGGGCATCTTCAAAACATTGATTTTGCCTAGCTCAGGCCCGACCCATTGCCAGCCCTACTAATGGGTCGAACCCATATGCGTACCATCCGACAGTGGAATCAGGCTCCACATTGAAGCTAGTGCTACGGATGTTGTCCATCAAAACCCTTGGTTGTTTGGGCAGATCACATGAAACATGCCATCCCTCTACACCCAAAGTACCGTCCAACTCGGACAATCCACAGAATCCATTAGCACAGAAATTAAAGGAAAACAACCCAATATCTCTCTTAAAATAAAAAAAAATTTATATTTATTGTATTTCAGAAATTCAAAGAATTCAACTTTCATCTACACTTTTACAATTTCTGTGAATAAAAAATGTATATTATGCCTACTCTTGAATTAATGGCCGGGCCCACTGGGATTCGGTCCAGATACAAGTCGACCCATCCAAAACTCCATGGCCGATTTCGCCTGCTCATACACAGAAGGATACGTCGCCAAGTGATTGCTGCCAGAAAAATCCTCCGACAACGGCCTCACCGCCTCAACACCACCATGCCGCAAAATGAAAACACAGACAAGGAAAACAAGAAAAGCTGCCCATGTTCGCTGGGGACTCATCGTGGTCAGAGATGGGATTGCAGGAATTAACAAGGCCAAGAAGCTTTTGCTGGTGGAAGTTGTGGGTTCACCAGAGAGATTTGTATGTGTTTGTTGAAATGTGAGGTGATCGCATTGAGTATTTATAGTGTTGGTTGTGCGAGTCCCTTTGACTAATCAAAAATCACGGTATTCTCAGTTTTAGATACTTTGAGATAGCATATAGGTTGTTGAAGCTGTCATTGCTTTTTCAAACTCTTTGACAGTTTCATGTTGACCCAAGGCTTTCCAAAATGTCATGCAAGTGGGAAAAGAGCGCGTGTTACCTTGGACTTGGATTTCTTTATTTGAACTGATGGATAGACGGCTGTAGATTCAGAATGACTAAATTACAGAATTGTCCCTTGTAATATGTAGACTTTGTAATTGTCTCTTTACTGTTGTGAACGGTAGTTTGGTCATTTTACACATAAGATGATGATACTGCTGGGTAAGCCTGAGGAGTAGATCAGACTCATCAACCGTACATGTGGCATTGATTTGTAGTGATCCTCACCGTCTGAATTGTAGGGACGATTATGTATCAATAGGTGGAATCAGATAGAGTGAAAACCACACACGGAAGGAATGATCTTAACCATCGATATTTAATGAACCGGTAAAAAGAAATTGATCAATGGTTTGGATTCAATAGGTGGAATCAGATAGTTAATATCGACAGATTAGTGAGGTTTTCAAATTATGCTCATTCCACTATGGCGATTGGTCTCGATTGATTTTTATAGGCCACGTGTACGGTGACTGAGTCAACACCAATCCTTAATTGGTGATGAACTATCACAGAGTCTACAACTGGTGTAAACCGGACGCGGTTTGGCTAGTGTCGCTGCCACTAGCCCGGTGGCTACTGGTCAGTGCTCTGTGGGCCCACCATGAAGTATGTATTTTATCCATTCCGTCCATCCAGTTTTATAGATCATTTTAGATACCCAGCCCAAAAATTAGGGGAATAAAAATCTCAGGTGGACCACACCACAGGAAAACAGTAGTGATTGAATACACACCATTAAAATCCTCCTAAGGCCCACTGTCCTGTTTATTTGACATCCAATCTGTTGATTAGGTCATGCAGACCTAGATTAAGTGAAAAAACAAAGATCATCTTGATCAAAGACTTTATGGCCCTCAATAAGTTTTTAATGGTGGACGTTCAATCAACACTGTTTCTTGTGATGTGGTCGACTTTAAATTGGGATATACCTCATTTTTTGGATCATAACATAAAATTATCTAGAAAAATAGATGAACAGAATGGATGAAACAAATACAATATGGTGGGGCCCACAGAGCACCGACCACTAGCCATCCGCTCGTAGCTGGGTCCTAGGCAATCCGCTCTCTCTAAACCCGAGTGATGGCATCGGTGTGCGTGTGCAGTCCAATATTGATTGGACTGCATCGGTCTTTGAAAGTAAAATAGCTGGTAACCCGTGGGTGCATTCTAAACTATAGTCCGCGGACCTCTACGTTGGTATCATATATTGAAAAAGCATCATGGATTGTCCAATCAAACGGGTCCCACGATATTCTGCAAATAGATAATGAAGAGCAATAATTAATATTTCAGAAGAAAAATCATTAAGATCCCCTAATTGGTCGGTCAGGATTGTATGATCTGTTATGAATACGTGCGTCGGATCATGGGATCTCGTAACTGAGAGAGGACCCTATAAGGCCTGTTTGGCCGGACCGATCCCATGGTACTAGGAGGGATGGGATCGCTATCATGGGATGTGCATGACGAGCCAAACAGACCAGGTGAACTTGTTCTGGGATATAAGCAATCCCATGGATCTTAAAGCAATCTATTGGCATTACCATCATTACCTTAAAATTGATCCCATCCCTTAATTAGACGGCGGATAGTAAAATCCCGGGATATGCCTGTCGTGCCAAACAGACCTAGTGAACTTGTCCGGGATATAAGCAATCCCATGGATCTTAAACCAATCCACTGACACCACCATCATTACCTTAAAATCCATTCCGTCCCTCTTAATCCCATGGAATTCGCCCGGCCAAACAGGCCCTAACATCCCCAGTACTGAGGTAATCTGGCGGACTATTCAACGGATTCTCGCGTTGGAACACGATTAGAAAAGGAGACGCGTGTTGACTTTCGCAGCTGGACAGTGCCTGAATTTCGCTGACGTGGACTAACGAATTCACTTGGATGAGATTCGTTCCGTCCATCAAGTGCCCCACCCCGTCTTTTTGGATTGAGTCAAATTGGACGCGGTTTGGCTAGTGACGGTGCCACTAGCCAGGTGGTTAGTTGTCGGTGCTCTCTAGGCCACCATAATCTATGTGTTTCATCCACGCCGTCCATCTAGTTTTTCAGATCATTTTAGTGCTTGATCCCATAAATGAGGTAGATCTAAATCTCAGATGAATGACATCACATGAAAATAATAGTGATCGAATGTCCACCATTAAAAACCTCTTAAGCCCACTGTAACGATTGTCCGACATCAAACCTGTTGATTAGGCCATACACACATGGATGAAGAAAATAAATAAATAAAAAAACAAATATCAGCTTATCCAAATCTCCTATTGCCTGGATAAGTTTTTAATCGTGTGTGTCCAATTAATATTGTATCTTGTGATGTGTTCCAATTAAAATTTTGATCTGCCTCATTTTTTTTGCCTCATTCCATAAAATGATATGGAAAACTGAATGGACGGCATGGATGAAACAGATACATCATGTTGGGGCCCATAGAGCACTGACCACTAGCCAAGGTCACTACCCAATCTACATCCAGTCAAATTAAGACGAGTTAGCGCTAACATAGCCTCACCTAGAGCTGGGCAATCCTGACCCGATCCGGTGGAGCCGACCAGATCCGACCAGGTCCAACTCAATTTGAGCCGAACCGACGGCCTAGATCAGTCAGGTTTGGACAAGATCAGGCAGATCCAACCGTTAATTCGGTCATGTTGGGGTCAAAGTTAAATTGACCGCACCGATCCGAAATCCGATCCGTTTGGGTCCGATCCGATCTAACCCGATCCGAAGTGGATAAACCCTACGCATCATGTCATAAGCCCTCTCTCTCTCTCTCTCTCTCTCTCTCTCTCTCTCTCTCTCTCTCTCTCTCTCTACGTGAATGTAGGTGGGCTTATGTGAACAACAACATGCCTTCATCACGGGCTCACCTTTCCCTCCCCACTCTCTTCTTACTTTTATATATCCTACTCTCACGAGTAGGGTTCCAAATCCTACCCTCCCCACGCATCAGTGTAGAACGTACATGGAGATCTGATCCGTTGATCATGTGCACCCCACCATGCATGCTCTATGGCATGAAAATAAGACCAGTCGGGGCATCATTTGAGCCACATGCACATCAAATGCGTATCATCTGTCTATCTTTTAAACAACTCATTTCATGGGAGTAGCCAGTTCGTTCCCCTATATAGCTGAGGTACGTGTCGTACGAAAACGAGCACTGATGCTCCTCGAGCTCCGAGTTGTACGAACGGTTCAAAGGATATCAAAGTTATATGAGCCTCACAGTGATGTATTTATTATATATACACTGTTCATATATTTTTAGAGATAATTATATAGCATTATCCAAAAAATGAATAATATCCAAAGATCATCTGGACCACACCACAAATAGCATATGGTCCACTTGATAGTTAGATCTGTCTTATTTTTCTTCTCAAGCCTTAAGACGAACTCTCCAAATGGATGGAAGGTTTGGATATAACACACGCCCCATGATCAGACCCACAGAACTTGCTAACGTCAATACATAAATTGCACGTCAACACTGCTTACCTTCGATTTCGTGTTGTGCACGTCAAGACAGTTAGCGGCCTCGAGCTCCGAGTTGTACGAACGGCTCAAATGAGACGTGGCTGGTGGTCGGTGTCCTGTGGGCTCCACCATGATGTATGTATTTCATCCATTCTGTTCATCCATCTTTACAGATCATTTTAGGGATTAATCCAAAAAATGATAGGGATATATACCTTAGGTGGACCACACCACAGGAAAACAATAATGATTGGATATCCATGATTAAAATCCTCCTAAGGCCCACTGTATTGTTTATTTGACATCCAAACTGTTGATTAGGTCATAAGCACCCAGATGAAGGGAAAAAATAAATATCAACTTGATCCGAAACTTTTATGGCCCCAAAACGTTTTTAATGGTCAACGTTCGTTCATTCCAGGTTGTTTCCTGTAATGTGATCCACCTGATTCATCAGACATCAATCGCATAATAGAATGGATTTTCCGAAAGTCAGGACATTGCGAGATTGATGGGAAATGGATTGGCTACTCCCCTTGCCACCAGCCAATGGCTGATGGTCGATGCTTTGTGGGCCCCACCATGATGTATGTGTTTCATCCATTCCGTCCATCTATTTTTCTAGATCATTTTATGGTATGAGAGAAAAAATAAGGTATATACCAATCTCAAGTGGACCACATTATAGGAAATAGTGTTGAATGAATTTCGACCATTAAAAACTTTTTGGGGCATAAAAGTTTTGGATCAAACTGATCTTTGTTTTTTTCCCTTCATCTGGGTCTGTGTGACTTAATCAACAAATTGGATGTCAAATAAACAGTATTGTGAGCCTTAGGAGGATTTTAATGGTTGATATCCAATCATTATTGTTTTCATATGGTGTGGTCCATTTGAGATTTATATTCTTATCATTTTTTTGTATCAAATCCTATAATGATAAAAATGCATGAACGAAATGGATGAAGCACATACGTCATGGTGGGGTCCACATAGCACCGACCATCAGCCCCGGTAATGGTGGCAAGGGGAGTAGCCAATCCGTTCCCAGATTTATGCGGGAACACGTAAATTTATAAGATTTAAGTATGATTTTACGGACGCGGATTGCGTCCTACCCTTGAGTGGCCACCGTGATCTATGGATTTTATCCGCATCGTCCATTCATTTCTTTCGTATCATTTTAGGGCATAAGCCCAAAAATGAGTTAGATCCCAGGTTCAAGTGGACTACACAATGAGGATTAAACTCTTACGGTTGAAAACTTATTGGGGTCACATAAGTTTTAGATGGAGCTGATATTTGTGTTTTCTATTCATCCAGGACTATGAAACTTTATGAATAAGCTGGATGACAAATAAACATGACAGTGGGCCCTAGAAAAGTTTCAACGGTAAGAATCATTATCACCGCTGCTTCTTGTGGCGTGGTCTAATTGAGTATTGGATCTGCCTCATTTTTGGACCTACACCTTAAAATGATACGAAACAATTGATGGACGGTGTGGATAAGACCCATACATCATGGTAGCTACTCAAAGCAACTGCCCGTTCCCAGCCGGAGTCCTCCTGATTATACACTCTTCCCTCCAGTGTCGGTCATGTAAGTCATGGATTTAACTGATATTTAAAATTCAAGTCGAAAATGTTTCGTTGCACTTGATAGACAGAGTGGATCTGTGGATGTGATGCGTATTTGTCTAACTTAGCGGTGTGGGGCTGTCTGCGCGGTCAAGCGAGTCAGGTTAGCACCGTTGAATTAGGAAGAAGTAGGTTGAGAGAAGGAAGGACACGCTACCTTTATGGAATGACATAGCCTTTGAATATCCTGCCGTCCATTTTCTCCGCCTTTTGAGAAGGAGTGCAGATCGTCTGTTTCCATTGCACGGGATTTCCTATGTCCTAAATTTAATTGGGCCACATCATCTGCACTGACAGCGGCACTGAGCAATTTATGAATTATTTTGGCCCCACCATAATGTATGTGTTTCATCCAGGCCGTCCATCCAGTTTTCCATATAATTATAGTGCTTGATCACAAAAATGAGGTCGATCTAAATCTCAGGTGGACCACACCACAGGAAAATATTGAATGTCCACCATTAAAAACTTTCATGCCTGACACTATGGGAAAACAATAGTGATTAATGTCCTTCTTAAGCCCCGCTATAATGTTTGTTTGACATCCAACCGTTGATTACATCATTCGCACCTTGATGAAGGAATAAATAAATAAATCAGTTTATCCAAAACTCATATTGCTCAAGAAGGTTTTATTAATAGGCGTTCAATCAAACATTGTATATTGTGATGTGCACTACTTGAGATTTGGATTTACGTGGTCTTTTTCTTTTCTTTTCTTTGTATCATAAAATGATATGGAAAACTCAATGAATGGTGTGGATGAAACACATACATCATGGTGGGCCCCACAGAGGGTCACTGCCCAATCCGCTTCCAGTCAAATTAAGAAGAATCAGCACTAAAATGGCACTAATGGGAAACAGTTGAGATGGGATATCCCACCGTTAAAATCGTCCAAATTGTCTGCGGCATTCACGGTGTCATCCACATGCCATCTAATTGACTCATCTGACGTGAATCGCAGGATAAAATGGATTCTCCGAAAATCAGGACATTTGCAAGATTTACGTGGGAACACCACGTACATTTATAAGTTACCCTTCCCTATATTGTTACTCATGTAAGTCATGGATTTACCTGATATTTAAAATCCAAGGCGAAAGTGTTGCGTTGCACCTGATAGACAGAGTGGATGTGATGCGCATTTGTCTAACTTAGTGGTGTGAGGCTGTCGGCGTGCCTACGCGAGTCAGGTTAGCACAGTTGAATTAGAAAGTAGTAGGTTGAGAGAAGCAAGGACACGGTACCTTTATGGAATGACATAACCTTTGAATATTCTGCCGACCGTTTTCTCCGCCTTATGGGAAGCCTGGGCGATAACCCAAGGATAATTAAGGAGAGATGATCATCTACTGCCGATGGAGAATTTGTAGCTTCCAAAAACACTTTGAAATAAAACTTGATTAAGACTAATCTCCAACAACTAATTTTTACAATTAACTTTTACCCATTTCCAAGGGCCCAAAAATAAAAATAAAAATGAAAGAGTGCAGATCGTCTGTTTCCATTGAACAAGGGCCCTAAATTTAATTGGGCCACATCATCTGCACTGACAGCAGCATTGAGCAATTTATGATCAATTATTTTGATTCCTTTAACCACAACTGTTATAAAGCTTAATCAAATCTAGTGCATAGTATTACATGTATTATAATTCCTGTATAGCCTGGACATAAGATTTGCCTTTCATTTCATTTCTTTTTTTTAGTATTAATGTGTAATATTCTTAAATAACTCTCCTATTTTATATATAGACAGGTCTGTTGATTTAAAGTTGTTGTAGCCTGATTTTGACTAAACCAATCATAAGAAGACACATGTCATTGCACATATATATATATATATATATATATATATATATATAGAGAGAGAGAGAGAGAGAGAGAGAGAGAGAGAGAGAGAGAGAGAGAGAGAGAGAGAGAGAGAGAGAGAGAGTGTGTGTGTGTGTGTGTGTGTGCGCGCACGCGCGAGATTCATAGAGATATTCGGAGCTTTATGAAAATACTGTAAGAACTCTATTTAGTGGGCCTTACTGATCAACGGTCTGGATTGTCATTCAGTTAGACTAGATGATTGAGTAGACCAGTGGGCCCCACTTCAGGTGATACGCTGCGCAAGTAGGCTATGCAGTAGTGCGTAGGGCTGGAATGCTATGGTTGTTTACCAGACAGTAGTTTGAGTTAAACTAGGACACAGCAATGTGGAGCGTGGGAGAGGGAGTTTTGATGGGTTTCAAACTTCCCCTCCACAGTCTCTATAAAAGAGAGCTGGGTCCCCAATCCTACACCATAAGGCAGAAATCGAGTCTCATCTACAGTTTTGCAGAAAGGGTGTGAAGGATAGGAAGATCCTAGCTCTATCGGTATTTCTGGTATTCTTATTCGGCTTCCATGGCGACACAACTAGGTAAGCCATCTGAACCCTGATCACCATGTCCCATGCACAGACAGATCCGTGGGCCTATTCTGCATATAGATTAAGTCCCACATTTGGTATCAGAGCAATCTGTGTATAGGTATGGATGATCACATCCAGCTATATCTGATCATATCAGGGATTTTCGAATTCCTGAATCCAGAAATATTCAGATCAGGATTTTAAATTTCGAAAACCCTAAAGACATCTATTCGAATTAGGGATTTCGAATTCAAATTCCCAAATCTAGATATCTATTGGGGATTTTCAATTCGGAATCCCCAAAAGAATTGTGAAAATTAGGGCTTTCAGTTTTGAATCCCCAAATTGAGAAAATTAGGGATTTACAATCCCAAATCCCAAATTGGGAATTTCAGATCCCCATCCCCAATTCCAGATTCCGATTAGGGATTTCGGATTCCAATCCCAAATACAGCAATTAGGAATTCGAATTCCCAAATCAGTGATTAGAAATTTATGATTCCCAAATCGATATCAATCAAGGATTTGAATCTCAAATCTAGAATCGCAGGATTAGGGATTTCAATTCTCTTATCAACAGTTAGGGGTTCTCGTCCCCAAATTGTATCCCATTAGGTTTTGACGATCAGACACTTACCTCTATCATTGAGGACCGACAGCCATGATCGACCCACGGATCAACAGACGAAAGTCATGGCTCGTCGTTCCCTATCTTCCCAACTTCAAGAGTCATTGTCGGCGTCTACTGGTGTACCGGACTCACAAGGAACCCGATGGCCGGTTCTGGCCGCAACAGCCTCCGTAGTACCCCATTCTCGGCTCCTGAGGCAAGTTCCGATCCTGGGATCCTACAAGGAGGATTTCCATAACAGTATAATCATTCCAATACGAGCATACCCAAGATCACAGCAAATAAATCTGAAAATAATAAGGCACAAATCACAAAATCCACTAAGAATTTGAACTTTTACAAGTATCCATAAAGTCCAAAAGGACATACATAAGCTAATAGGAGAAAGAAAGGAAGTCTGCAACACTGGGTCCTCAAGCTCAGCTCTCATCCAAACTCTGCCACTGCGACGCCTACCTAGGATCTCCTGCACGCATCAATCGTGCATAAGCTTATAGAAAGCTTAGAGGGTGGTGAAAGTGTGTAACAATGGTGCTCAGAAGAAGATAGAGAATGCATAAGGGAGTCATGATCAATACCAATACCACTAGCCTTACCAAGGCTATCATGAATGCAAGAAACTATACCAAGGCAGTATGATAATGCATGAAGTCATACCAAGGCTATATAATGCAATGAGTACTGTAATGCAATATGAGTACTGTAATGCGATGAGTACTGTAATGCAATGAGTACTGTAATGCGATGAGTATTGTAATGCAATGAGTACTGTAATGCAGTATGAGTACTGTAATGCATTATGAGGCTTACACAGCCGATGCAAATGCAATGCGAAGTAATGTCAGTGCTCATATCCAATCCACATATCAAGTACATTTCCATCATAAGGAAATCACCGGGGTCGCTGGATTACTGCCGCTCTACAGACCCCGCACAGTCAAACGAGCGTAAGAGACCTCATTACTCTGCCTGCGGACAGCCAATCACCAGCAAGGCCTGAAGGTAGCGGACCCATTCACGAGCTGGTCAGACTCAACCTAGCAATGCCCCCTTACATCAGGCGAGTAAGGCCACACCCCTATCCAACCGACTACACGACAGTGAGAGTCGAGGCCTAACGGTATAAGGCCCTCGTGCGCTCATATATTCCACTCAGTCACGGCGTTGGAGCAGATCCTTGGAACTATGAAAGTTTTAGGAATTTCACCTATAGGCATCCTATGCACCCAGTATGCTCAAGTAACATTTTCGGTGTCCAAACATGGCTATCCACGATGTATTTGTGGAGGATGCAACCCTGATGAAGTGAGGGTGATAATGTTCATATGTTATGTAATGCCAGATGCATGAATCACACCATCAACTATGCATCAATTCCAAGCATCCAACATGCTCAAGAGGGAATACTACGTCCCTCAGGAAGGCAACATACAATGCCCAATGGCACAATCATAACCACACACGCGGTGTCATCCAAGCATATAATGATGCACATGGGTCATGAAGATGGGTCTAGACGCATTATGCGGCGATATACAAAGTAGTACACTCCTCTTATCTAAGAAGGGACCAAGACTAGGTATTTAGACAATATCCACAAGGAATTCCACCTCTAGTGGGGACCCATTTACTTGGGGTAGCCCACGAAACTAAGCATACAACTACATGTCCAAATAACATAGAAGTGAGTCTAGCAAGAGTTTAAGATGAGTGTCTAATGACATTTAGATACAAACGGGCCTATAGGGATTCATAATGGGGACATTTAACCACCATTCCCCAAGAGGCATCTCAACCACGAACTATATGGATACAAGGCCCAAGGCCATAAAAAGATATAACACTACATACTATATCCATATAGTTCCTCATAATAGGCCATAAAAAGATATAACACCACTTTTAACAACATGGGCCCCAAGAGAGAAATTAAGGCCCAAGGCTCAATTCCCAATGGCCATAGAATCCATGTATTAAGTTGGAGTTGGTGGGCAGCCCGCATACACAATATACGGCCCAAAATAAGTTTAAGTTTGGATGATAAAATGGGCCCAACTACATCAGCCCAATAACTAGCAATTTAAGTGGGTAACCAAGGGCCCAATACTATCCTTATCTTAGCCCACAAGTCCATCAAAACGGTGGAAGTTGGCTTAATATATGGTTGGGCCAAGCTGGGACGTCTCAACCCACTCTAAGCTCATGGGATGCTCCAAAAATCTAATCTAAGATGGGATCCTCATGTGATCACTAAAGGTGACCCAAAAGAATGCACTGATTAAGCCCAAGGATTATAAGAAAATACAAGCATGTAACACGTACACAAGTTCTCAATATGGTGGGTTGCATTTCTAATAAAGTTTTAATCATAACAATGTACATTTGAGGCCCCTTGATAAACGTTCGGCCCACTCAGCTTCTTGGGCCTGCTAAAGTCCAGAAATTAGTCAAATAAGTGGGAATGATCTCATGAAGGCCAACAATATTCACAGGGGGCCCCACCAGATGGAGGGTGTGTATACATCAAGAAAAGATCAAGTGGGTCTACTACTGGATTGTGAATCCAGCAGCAACCCAAGGCAGAGAGTGCCTCCATGATCGGGCGATCCAAGGCTTGGATGGCTTGGACCAAACATGTGTTAAGGTAGATTCCACATATATACACATTGAGCCTTAAACAAATGGCCTAAGGTCTATGGTGGGCCTTTAACCATCCATAAAAGAACTCACGGGCCTACATTAGGACCACCCAGGAGGACATCCAACCTCAACTGGTTCCCAAGAGGTAGCCCACCACTACTCGAGCATGAAATAAGGCCCAAGGCCTAAGCAATCCATGGCCTAGTGGGCCATACACTAAGCCCAATACTTAGGTAGCATGGTGGGTCCTTAAGCAAGGTTTGGGCCCAACCATAAAGGTCATAAATCCATATATTGTGGTGGGCTTCATAGGCAGCCCAGTAATTCATTTACATGGGCAAGTTTCATATTTAACACGAGTTGGGCCTCACTTTTGGCCCAAGTACAGGGTCAGTTTAGTGGGCAGTCAAGGGCCCAACCTCTTATGTATTTTGCCCCTAAGCCCATCACAATAGATAGGAGAGTATAGGCCCAAGATCAATGGTCCTATCCAAAAGAACTGAGTCCACAAGGCCTACTTGTTAACACAAACATGCATATAATATATCACATAATGGGCCCAAACAAAAGCCATCCAATTCATACATTATGGTGGACTTGAAGGCAGCCCGTAAGCCCAAGAATATACATGGGCAAGGCCTATACTGATAGTGTGGGCCTTGCCACACCAGCCCAAAGACTTAGCAAGGCCCTCCACAATATACATTTATGTGGGCCTTGCAAGTCAGCCCACAATTAAGCATTTTATGAGGGCATCAAGGCTAATAAATGTACATGATCAGTTTGTAGACGGCCTATTGGACCCATGAATCAATAAGGTCAGCCCTTGCACAATCTTGAGCTCAAAGGATAGGTTTCCAGCCCATTGGGCCTATAACGCTATCAAAAATTCTGGTTAAGGCTAGCCCACAAACCACCACAAAGGTGGGCCTCAAGGAGCACTAATTAAGCCCAAAATGTCTAAGGAAGGAGGGCAAAGAGTGTGTGCAGCACTCCGTTAAATCTGGTGGGCCACCACGGTTCCAAAAGATCAACTATGTACAAATTTGGGCCCCTTGCTGGAATTCCAGCCCACCCACTTCCTGGGCCTGCTGGACTCCAGAAATTTATTTAATTTAAATGGGTTACTGACCCATGGTGACCCACACATATCACAGTGGGTCCCACCAAATAAGAAGGGAGATATACAATACCTACTTCAAGTGGGCCATGCCGTTAGAATGCAGGCCCAGCAGCCCAAGGTAGGGGCATCCCATGGTGGGTTGTCTTACGGGCCTGGATATTTGACCAAAACTGATCCAAATTGCAGGCTACACCACAATCAATACAGGGGTCCGCTGACCTTAAAAATTTGCAGGGTGGTCCTTCCATAGGTGGTCCATAACTCCACAAAATTTCAAAATTTTTGGATATCTAGAAATATTTTAATTTATTTAAAGAAATCAATCTATCCTGAAAATCAGACTGATCTGGACACCATATTGTAATGGGCCGGTCCAGCCACCACCATGGTGTGTACAAGTGTCCATTAGCCCTGAAATTTTGTAGGTGGGTCCTAACATGAGTGGACCACCTTCCTGTAAATTTTCATAATTTTTAGACACCCGAAAGTGTTTTAATAAATTTCAGAATTTCAATCTATCCAAGGTGGAATGTTGTTGGAACAGTGTAGAAAATCCAGACTGTCCACCTCACTTGGACCACACCTTTGGGACCCTAATGAAGGTCAAATGGGGCTAAAATTTGGGGGACATTAAGATGAGATTCCCACCTTTCATAAAAGTATATTTGATGAGTACAAAAGGTCCCCCAATCAGTCCCAAATTCATGCCCAAAGTCCAACAAAAATCTGTCCAGAAATTTCTAGACAGCAATACATGCATGAAATAAAATAAATGTATGGGCCTATTAAGAAAGGGATTGGCCCATAAATTGGGTGTCACGGCCCACCCTAGTGGGCCCCACAATTGTTCAGAACAAACCCCCAAATTCTCACCCTTGCAAGAACATTTAAGGAGGAAAAAAAAGGGTATCTAAACCATGGTGTAAGTTGAGTATAGATGCTCCTTCCTTACTGGGCTTTTCTGGGCAATCCTGGCCCACTAAGTGGACCACACATAATATCATCAGATTATGAAAGGATGAAAGAGAAGGAAGAACATCGGGCCATCGGGGGAGGACTCCGCCGCTATTAAGCCGTCCCCACACAATCACAACCACAAACAACAATTAAACACATGGTACAATATAAACCTTATGATGCATGGCCTAGATCTTTGAGATGAATGTTGGGATGCCATCACAGCCACATGCAAGGGTCTAGATGACCCATCATACTTAGAAAAATAGGAAAAATCCACATGCAAGGGGTCCATCAAGGGAAGAATCCTATGCATGGACATGTATGTACAATGTGGGCCTCATGGCCACATCTAGATGGTTGTGTAGGATCTCCACCATTGATTGGTGGGTCTTATACATCTAAAATGAGAAAGAAGGAAGGATTTACATTAAGAAGAAGAGATCTACATGATATGGAGAGCACCCACCTTGATCCTTACAAAAATCTAGGTCTCCTTGCTCCTCTAGCTCTAAGGAAGGGAAATCAATGGATGAGATGATCTTGAAATGGATGGATTTAGAGAGATAAGGGAAAGAATGGGCTGGAGAAAATGGAGAATTTGCTGGCCATGGAGAGAATGAGAAGGAGGGAGAGAGATAAGGAGATAGAGAGAGAGAGAGAGAGAGAAATCATTTGTTTGTAAGAAAATAAATAATTACCTATGGGAGGAGAAAACAAAGTTGTAGGGTAGAGTAGGCTTTTGGGTGGTGTGTGTGGGGTGGGTAGTATTAGCTATGAAATTTTAGTGGTGTGTATAGTGTTGCATGGAAACTTGTGCCAAGAGTAGGGTCCACATGCATGACACTTAAGTGGGCCACATGATTAAGGGTCATATAATGAAATGTACACAACTTTTGATCTACAAATCGGATTTATGCGCGAGACACGACGTTGGAACCGCGCCGACGATGCGGTCGCAATGGCATAAGTCTCAGCTCAATCCGAGTCAGGTATATGTGACCAAACTCAAGGATGATCGCAAACACAATCAGAGGGTCGCGGGTCGCCGGGATTCAACCGGTAGGATTACGGGACCAAAATGAACGAAATGCACACTTACGCACACACATGCACACATACGAACTCGGGTTGAGTCTCACAACTGGTCCCACCTTCATTGCTGACAACCGTAGAAGCTGTTTCCGCAAGCTTCTTAGTCAGATGTTTTCATGTCGGGACTGCCAGATAACCAGGAGGGATCGCGGAAGATGTTGGCGGCCAACCTTTCCTAAGCCGACTGCTCGCGCAGCTGTGGCAGCTGGAGATTTCATCTCCCTCTTTTCAATTGCTGCGTGCAGCAGGTCGAAAACAACCTGAAATTTCTCCTCTTGCGGCGCACGTTAGGTCGAGAAACGACCTTATATGATGACGTGTCGTCAGACCCAATTTGCAATTTCGGGTTTTCGTCTCTGGACCCGCAAACGTAAGGACCCTCGTTTATAAAAATTATTTTCACATCCATTTGATCCATTTGATGTAATTTTATATTTAGATAGGCAACTATAGTGTCAATATTCTAATAGATGTGTATCTTGTTACTTAAGAAGAACTTTTACCATAGTCAATTCCTTTTTGTTAGGTGTATCCTTTTAACTTTTAATTTAATTTTATATTTCTCTATTGATCTATCCAATTTTAATTAATTTCTTATTTAGTATCCATTTGCATTATACAAATTCCTAGTCATTTAGTAATTTCATTAATTTACACATTTTAGTTTTAATTATTGATTGCATCTCCTCACTTATTATTTTGTGTTTGTCATTTGCATCTTCAAACCTCTTCTTTTTTATAATTTATAGAATGAGTTCTTATTATTCTTTAGTGTCTAAAGTAGGGTTGTCAAGGGGTTGGGCCTGGGGTATGTCTTGGCCAGGATTTCCTATTCAAAATTCTGACTTTTCGGGCCCTAGCTCACCCGACACATTTACACCCATAGTCTAAAGAATAAAAGTCATTCATATACGAAGTAAATTCCATTCTTTTAATATTCTAGTTATAGTGTCTTCTATAGATGGAGGTGGCACCATCATTTCTACCTAGAATATGTTTTCTTTATCTTTAAGAATTTTAAATAATTTTATTATTTTATTTTGTATGTTGAGATGTAAATTTCATATCTGGTTTCTACCATTTCTATGGATTCATTTGGATGATGTATTACAAATTCATAACCCTTAGATCGGTTAAAATACTAAAAAAATTACATTCAATAATTTTATGATCCAACATATATAGTTCTGTTTTAATCTAAGATTTTGACATCTGTATTAGAATTTTAAATTCTTAGATTGTTTAAATCTAATTTTCTACCAATCCACAACTTATATGGTGTTACTTTAATTGATTTTGAAATACCTCTATTTAAGATATACATTGTAGAATTCAAGGCTTCTTCCCAACAGTGGGTTAAGTCTAAATGACTTAGCATGCTTCTAATCATATCTAATAGAATTTTATTTTTGCGCTTAGCTAAACCATTCCCTTGCAGAGATGTGAGGCATCGTGTAACTATGAATTAATGAATTGGGCCTTGCTTTCACTTGCCACTCACACTCCTTCCATAGCTTGTACTTGAATAGGATCTGATCTATAGGCTCATACTTTTATATATAACTAAGATTTCTTGCTCAATCTTCTTACAATGAAAAGTGTATCTATTCATATGTTTCTCGTGTAATTAGCTATAATTTGTTATAAGCATTGACAACAGATGGATTTCAATGTCTCTATTGTTGGCAACCGACAATAGTAACACGATTTGCCCACTCTGCTGCTGGAGTCGATTTGTTGACGGTGAAGTTAATCAGGGTAAGCAACATGCTGGCAATGAGGAAAGAGCTATAATAGAGCTAATGCGATCGATCCCTAACTTTGATACCAATGAATATTCGTAAATGTATCTTCACAGTGATGAGACTGATAATTGTTGTTAGGTGTTGGATTGCTAGTAGATCACTAGTAGTAGGGATTTCTCTCCACAAATAGGTATTAAACACTCTAATTTAGCTTTATTTGTTTTTACTATGATTTTATATCACTGTGAATCCAACCATATATAGCTACCATTTATAGAGCACTAGATTATAGCCATAACCATTTGTGATTTTCACCTGTTTTTATCCGAATTAATCACCATTGTTTGATCATTTCAAGTATGACCGAATCTCTCCCTATTGTTGTGGGAGAAAGGAGGATCAACATCTCTCACTTTGCCATTATAGCTAGCCTATATCACTTATATAAAGTTATCCTCCCATTAATAAGTAGTTCAACTCATTGATCAATTTATTGAGACGGTAATAAGATAAGACATTTAACCCAAAACAAGGATAACTTATTATGATGTAGTAGCACTTTCCTTTTATCATACGGTAGGAAGATCATTTTTTTTTCATCAACTAATGTAAAGATTACGTTAATATCATTGAATTTTCATAATTCTATTCTTAAAGTACCCCATTTTTAGGGTCAAGGGTTTTAATTTTTTTAATAATTTTGTTCATATTCAAACAAAAAATATGACAATCAAATAATCAAATGGGTTAGAGGTGAATTAAAATATTTTTGGTAAAGTATACTATTTTACTATGGTGTAGCCCACTTTATAATTGTATTATCCAGATTTTTGTTCATAATTATCATGGTGGATTATACATTTGTTGAATGAGGTGGATAGCATACATAAATTATGTCATCATGGTCAACTACATATGATGGATGGGTTGTATGTCATACGCATGCCATATTTACCCCACAATTCTCCACTTATCACTTCCTAAAATGAAGAAAAAGATTAAGGGCACATTTTTCGTCTAATGATTTGGATTACTGGAGGTATTATTGGGTAAAAGGGTAACTCCTTATAAAATTTTTTATAAAAAACCCTATTTATTAATGTTATATTTTAAACTATATTTTGTAATAATATCCAAAAATATTTAAAATATGGATATCTCTTAAGAAATTTTTGAACAAAAAAATTGCCAAGATTGAGATTTGTCCCCATGGTAGTGCAGTAGACACTGAAAAACGACGCCCACGCTGATTTATATGTTATGTTTTTTTATTGTGGGGGTGATTAGATTAATTTGTGAATGTTGCAGTAGCCACTAGCCAATTAATCTCAGAATCCCGAAGTCGGCTAGAACCCGCGGAATATGTAAGGTTGGAGAAATCCGAAGACTCTTCTACCTTATATTGACTCCTGGTCTGCGATCCGAGATTCCGGGTAAGGGACCTCGGTTACAAAGAGGAAAAATGTTAGGCACCCTCTCTGCCCGTACGAACGTACGGTCTCTACTTTGTGTGGTAAAACAATCTCAAGGGATGGATGATGTTGTAGAGATAGGACTAGGCACACACATGGATTTCTGATGCGGCAAGATTCGAGATTTTGGCAAGTCACAGATTATACGTCCAACGGCGTGTCTAGAAAGCGGATGTGATGATGCTTATGCAAAGATCAGGTAAGAAAAATGGACTAGATCACTAGGAATTTGTAATGTGACAAGATCCGGTGTATGACAAGTCACAGAGCATACGTTCAGTAGAGATCTAGAGAAGCAGGGGGGTTGAGAAGGGAGTAGATATTATGATAAATGCTTGTATGTAAAATGAAAAGACTTTTGGCTTGAACTTGAATAGGCTAAGACATGGGTTGCACCATGATCAATCCGGGCTAGACTTAGGGTTTGAGATGGTTGGGAGGAGGCTAAGAGGTAGTTGAAAAATCTTAACTTTGAGGCTTGGGAGCTCCTTCTCACCCTCACTTTCTTCCTCTCTCTCTCTCTCTCTCACTTGAATTTTTGGGAATGGAAAGTTGTTATTAAAATGTGAAGAGGAGAGGGTTATTTATATCTATCTCCAATGGTTTTATGGTAATTGTGGGGTTTAAGAGGGGTAAAAGCTGATGTGGCAAGTTATGGTTGGTTGAGAAGAGAGGAATGCCATGTGGCGCTCTCTCATTGGCTCTTGGGGTTGGTAAAATAGTAAATAATGGAGGCTGAAAGGTTAAATCCCTGAGAAAGTTGACTTTCGGGCCAAGAGATGGCTGTTGCTCGGAGGACACATGCGTTCGAAGAGCGGAGGTAATTGGATTACCGCCGACGATAGTCCGACCACCGCTGGCGATAGTCTAACTACCGTCCGGGCTGGGTTTGGTCTGAAACTCGTGTGGCTAACTCCACGCATGTTTTCTGAGAGGAAGCAGTAGTTTGACTACCGCCGGCGGTAATCAAAATACCGCTCGGGTATAGTTTCTCCCGAAATTTAGCCAGTGGGTCCTTTTTTGGGTCCTAAGAGCGGAACAAAGTCCGTTTCAGATATTTTTTTGAAAATGGCTCAAAATTGGATCGATTGTTACCTGAAAATAGCCCAAGAAATGGGTTGGTTGTGGGTGAAGGTTTGGGTATGCTTTGGCTTGAATGATGACTTGTGATGACTCAGGTTTAGTTGGGGTTTGGATCATGGTTCCTGAATTGTCCTAGCTTTTCTCAAGATATTAGCCTAGGTGGGGTGTCTATAAGTGCACACTGCAAATATGACATGTCCATATCAGAGTGGAAATCAACAACCGAGTACTAGGCACGTGGTATTCGACACCGATCATCTTACTTTCCATCTGCCTATCCATTTTTCTCCAGCAGTGCTATATGCCTGATAATGATGAGCCAACCAGTATTATTTTTAATCCAGGGCATGGCCACAGTGCGTGGTACCTGATGAACGGCTTAGCAATGGCCTAGCTCGGGTTTGGTTTAGGGCCGAATTTTGACTGGTCGGACTGGGCATATTCAAAACATTGATTTTGCCTACCTCAGGACCTGGCCTATTGCCAGCCCTATTGATGAATGGGTCGGACCTATATGCCTACCATCCGACAGTGGAATCATGCCCCACGTTGAAACTGACACATGGGTTTGCTTTCCATCAAAAGCCCCCTTGGTTGTCACAGCAGATCACTTGCAACATACCATCCTACGGCTGAAGATAGTGCCTCATCAAAGCCATAGCACAGGGCCAACCCTCTACCCACAAAGCACCATCCAACTCAGCCAATGCAAACAATCCATAGGCACAAAAAATCAAAGTAAAATATCCTAATATATCTCTTAAAATAGATCAAAGTTATTGTATATCAGAAATTCAAAAAATTCAACTTTCATGTACACTTCTACAATTTATTTATGTAAAAAAAAAAAAAAAAAAAAAAAAAAAAAAAAAAAAAATTAATTAATTAATTCTATATATGCGTAATATATCTTGACATACTCGCTGTGGCAACTAGTGGCCGGGCCCACTGGGGTTCGGTCCAGACACCAGTTGGCTCATCCAAAACTCCATGGTGGACTTTGCCTTCTCATATACAGAAGGATAAGTCACCAGGTGATTGCTGCCAGAAAACTCCTCCGACAACAGCCTAGCCGCTTCAACACCACCATGCCGCAAAATTACTACGCAGATGAGGATAACAAGAAAAACTGCCCATGTTCGTAGGGGACTCATTGTCATCGAGATGGGGTTGCAGAGCCAAGAAGCTCTTGCTAGGGAAAGCTGAGGTTTGTATGTGTTTGTTGAAATGTATGTAGGTGTATATGCTGGGGTTGGTGGTCGCATTGAGCATTTATAGAGTTGGTGTGTTGACTAATCGAGGCTCAGAGTATTTTCTGTTCTGTGTACTTTGATAGAATATAGGTTGCTGTTCTTTGATAGTTTCGCACGTTTCCAAAACGTCATGCACATGGAAAAATAGGGCGTGTTCCCTTTGACTGGAACATAGATTTCTTGATTTGAATGGATGGATGGATAGAGGGTAATAGATTCGCAATGAATAAATTACTGAAATGTCCCTGGGAATACGAAGGCTGTAATTGTCTCCAACTTGTTGTGAAGGGTAGTTTGGTCATTTTACATAGAAGAGGATGATACGGCAAGGCAAAGAGCTGGGGTAGGTGTAGACTAATCAACCATGCGTTGATTCTCCTCGTCTGAATGGTGGGGACCATTATGGATGGGGTATTAAATGGTGGAATCAGATAGTTAATAATGACATATCGGTGCAGCTTTCAGATCATGGTCTGAGCCGAGTTAGCTCGGTTAGCTCGCTTGACTAGACTCGAAAAGGCTGGATTCAACTCAGTTTAGAATTGAGTTCGAGTTGATTTTTGGAGCTAGAATAAATTTTGAGCCAAGTTCAGGATTATCCGTGCTCACTAAATGTTTGATGAAATGACTCAACGAAGTGTTGTTTTGAGTGCATACATTCTCCGTGGGATCAATTGGTGGCAAGGAGGTATGGATACAAAACAAATTACTACAAAAAATAAAAAATAAAAACTTTGCATTATAAAACTACCTCCTTATTTTGATTTTGATATTGCCTACCGAATGTTTGATGAAAGACTTATAAACGGTTGTTGTTTTGCATATTATTAGACATTAAAGGTGCACTTCATGTGTTTAAAAAAATGTCGCACAGGCTTAAACTCAGCTTGATTTGGCCCAAGCTACTGATCAAACCGAACCGAGCTGGCCAGTCTACAGGCTCAAGGACTGAGCTGAGCCAAGTTCGAAGTAGGGTTTGGCCGAGCCGAGTTCGAGCTGGGATCAGCTAGTGGCCAAGGAAAGCCGAGTTGTGCCAAACTCGACTCAGTTCAACTCATGTACAGCTCTAAATTGGTCCATCCGCAATGGTAAATGGTCCCGATTGATGTTGTATATGCCACGTGTACGGTGAGTGAGTCAACGTAAATCCTTACTTGGTGATGAACTATCACAGGAGTCTACCGCTAGCGTAATAGTTTCCTCGAATCCGAGCGATTGTATCGGTGTGTGCCTGCCGTCCCGACATTTATACGACTGCATCGGTCTTTAAAGACGCGATTGTATACTTGAAACTATAGTTCGCGGGGCCTCCACTGTAGATGGGACCGACACTCCCTGTAGTGTTTGGGATCCTAAATTCGGTGAGTCAAAACATTGATAGCATAGAGTTAAAAAGCAACACGGATTGTCCAATCAAATGGGTCCCACAATGCTCTGCAAATAGATAATGAAGATCGATTATATAACCATAAAGACCCATTAATTGATCGGTCAGGATTGTATCATCTGTTATGAATACGTGCATTGGATCATCCATATGAGACTTGTACTGAGGGAGGACTACAGTTTTGCAGTAGTCAGGTGGACTATTCAACGGATTCTTGCGTTGGAATGGACTTTGAATAGGAGACGCATTTGTGACTTTCGTAGGCAGATGGAGAGCCTGACTTTCGCTGACGTGGAATAAGGAATTCATGTTGATGAGATCCACACCGTCCATAAGTGTACCACCTTATATTTGGACTGGACTAAATCAAGCTGACCCAGCACTAACGTGGGCTACATGGAAACCGTTGAGATGTGAAGTCCCAAGGTTAAAATCGTCCATATTGTCTATGGAGTTCATGGTGCTATGTGCAATCCATCTAATCCATTCATCTGACGTGAAACTCAGGATGAATGGATTTTCCTAAGATCAGGACATCCTAAGATTTATGTGGTAATAAGATAAGACATTTAACCCAAAACAAGGATAACTTATTATGATGTAGTAGCACTTTCCTTTTATCCTACGGTAGGAAGATCGTTTGTTTTCATCAACTAATGTAAAGATCACGTTAATATCATTGAATTTTCATAATTCTATTCTTAAATTATCTCATTTTTAGGGTCAAGGGTATTTAATTTTTTAATAATTTTGTACATATTCAAACCAAAAATATGACAATCAAATAATCAAATGGGTTAGAGGTGAATTAAAATATTTTTGGTAGAGTATACTATTTTATTATGGTGTAGCCCACCATATAATTGTATTATCCAGATTTTTGTTCATAATTATCATGGTGGAGGTGGATAGCATACATAAACTGTCATCATGGTCAACTACATATGATGGATGGGTTGTATGTCATACGCATGCCATATTCACCCCACAATTCTCCACGTACTTATCACTTCCCGCAATGAAGAAAAAGATCAAGGGCACACTTTTCCGTCTAATGATTTGGATTACTGGAGGTATTATTGGGTAAAATGGCAACTCCTTATAAATTTTTTAATAAAAAACCGTATTTATTAATGTTATATTTTAAACTATATTTTGTAATAATATCCAAAAATATTTAAAATAGGATATCTCTCAAGAAATTTTTGAACAAAAAATTGCCAAGATTGAGATTTGTCTCCATGGTAGTGCACACTGCAAATATGACATGTCCATGTGCCAAAAAATCAGGGTGGAAATCATCAACCGAGTACTAGGTACGTGGTATTCGACACCGATCATCTTACTTTCCATCTGCCTGTCCATTTTTCTCCTGAAGTACTATATGCCTGATGATGATGAGCCAACCAGTATTATTTTTAGTCCCGGCCATGGTCACAGTGCGTGGTACCTGATGAACGGCTTGTTGGCTTTACAAAGCCTTAGAACCGTACACACCAAAGCTTTAGAACCGTACACACCACAAAGATTATAAAAAACTTTTGTATTAAATTATTTTGCTATTTTCTTTTCACTTGCTTTCTCACTTTGCTTGCATTGAACGTACAGCACCACACCTGATTATATAGTAACTTACTATCCTGTGAAATACTTAATATGCCCTCATTCCATTAACTACATTTAATTAGGTTCTAACGGATGGAATTCCACCAGCCACAACACGTGAAAATTGTGGAAATTCCAATAGCATAACGTGTGGCGTTTCAATCACGTGAAAATTCCAGAGGTCGTTGGAATATCTCAACCATCCATTTGGTTTGGACGTTACAACACGGCTTAGCAACGGGCAGGCTTGGGTTAAGTTTAGGGCCGAATTTTGAACTGCTCCGGCTGGGCATATTCAAAACATTGATTTTGCCTACCTCAGGACCTAACCTATTGCCAGCACTATTGATGAATGGATCGAACCTATATGCGTACCATCCGACAGTGGAATCATGCTCCACATTGAAGCTGGTACATGGGTTTGCTGTCCATCAAAACCCACTTGGTTGTCACATCAGATCACTTACAACATACCATCCTACGGCTGAAGATAGTGCCTTATCAAAGCCATAGCGCAGGTCCCACCCTCTATCAAAACCCTCTACCCACAAAGCACCATCCAACTCAGCCAATGCAAACAATCCATGGGCACAAAAAATCAAAGGAAAATATCCTAATATATCTCTTAAAATAGATCAAAGTTATTGTATTTCAGAAATTCAAAAAATTCAACTTTCATATACACTTCTACAATTTATTTATGTAAAAAAAAATAAAAATAAATAAAAATAAAAAAATCTATATTATGCATAATATTTCTTGACATACTCGCTGTGGCAACTAGTGGCCGGGCCCACTGGGGTTCGGTCCAGACACCAGTTGGCTCATCCAAAACTCCATGGTGGTCTTCGCCTTCTCATATACAGAAGGATAAGTCGCCAGGTGATTGCTGCCAGAAAACTCCTCCGACAACAGCCTACCCGCCTCAACACCACC
This sequence comes from Magnolia officinalis, assembly GCA_021015155.1. NCBI lineage: Eukaryota > Viridiplantae > Streptophyta > Magnoliopsida > Magnoliales > Magnoliaceae > Magnolia > Magnolia officinalis. The sequence continues at coordinate 18,952 of JAJHSJ010000651.1, read as the reverse complement.
ATGCCGCAAAATTACTACGCAGATGAGGATAACAAGAAAAACTGCCCATGTTCGTTGGGGACTCATCGTCATCGAGATGGGGTTGCTGGGCCAAGAAGCTCTTGCTAGGGGAAGCTGAGGTCTGTATGTGTTTGTTGAAATGTATGTAGGTGTATATGCTGGGGTTGGTGGTCGCATTGAGTATTTATAGTGTTGGTGTGTGCGAGTCCCTTTGAGTAATCAAGGCTCAGAGTATTTTCTGTTCTGTGTACTTTGATAGAATGTAGGTTTCTGTTCTTTGATAGTTTCGTACGTGTTGACGTAGCGTTTCCAAAACGTCATGCACATGGAAAAATAGGGCGTGTTCCCTTTGACTGGAACATGGATTTCTTGATTTGAATGGAGAGACAGAGAGGGCAATAGATTCGAAATGAATTAAATTACTGAAATATCCCTGGTAATACCAAGGCTTTGTAATTGTCTCCAAGCTGTTGTGAAGGGTAATTTGCTCATTTTACATATAAGAGGGTGATACAGCAAGGCAAAGAGCAGGGGTAGGTGTAGACTAATCAACCATGCGTTGATTTTCATCGCCTGAATGGTGGGGACCATTATGGATGGGGTATTAAATGGTGGAATCTGATGGTTAATAATGACAGATTAGTGCGGTAAATGGTCCCGATTGATGTTGTATACGCCACGTGTACGGTGAGTGAGTCAACGTAAATCCTTACTTGGTGATGAACTATCACAGGAGTCTACCGCTAGCGTAATAGTTTCCTCGAATCCGAGCGATTGTATCGGTGTGTGCCAGCCGTCCCGACGTTTATACGACTGCATCGGTCTTTAAAGACGCGATTGTATACTTGAAACTATAGTTCGCGGGACCTCCGCTGTAGATGGGGCCGACACTCCCTGTAGTGTTTGGGATCCTAAATTCGGTGAGTCAAAACCGTTGATAGCATAGAGTTAAAAAGCAACACGGATTGTCCAATCAAATGGGTCCTACAATGCTCTGCAAATAGATAATGAAGATCGATTATATAACTATAAAGACCCATGCATTAATTGATCGGTCAGGATTGTATCATCTGTCATGAATACGTGCATTGGGTCATCCATACGAGACTTGTACTGAGGGAGGACTACAGTTTTGCAGTACTCAGGTGGACTATTCAATGGATTCTTGCGTTCGAATGGACTTTGAATAGGAGACGCATTTGTGACTTTCGTAGGCAGATGGAGAGCCTGACTTTCGCTGACGTGGAATAAGGAATTCATGTAGATGAAATCCACACCGTCCATCAAGTGTACCGCCTTATATTTGGACTGGACTAAATCAAGCTGACCCAGCACTAACGTGGGCTACACGGAAACCGTTGAGATGAGAAGTCCCAAGGTTAAAATCGTCCATATTGTCTATGGAGTTCATAGTGCTACGTGCAATCCATCTAATCCATTCATCTGACGTGAAACTCAGAATGAAGGGATTTTCCGAAGATCAGGACATCCTAAGATTTATGTGGGCCGCACCACGTCAATTTTGTAGGTTTTAAGTATGATTTTACGCCAATCCTTATGATGTCGCCCGTATAAGTTGTGGATTGGAATGATGTTTAAGATCCGTAGTGGAAATGTTGCTTTTCACCTGATGGACGGGGTGGATCTGATGCATATTTCTCATACTTAGCACTGTGGGGCCCTCCGAATGCTTACGCAAGTCAGGCCAGTGCAGTTGAATTAAAAAAAGAGTAGATTGGGATTAGCAACCAACACGCCATCTTAATTCACGGAATGATTTTTTAAAAATACCCTTTGAATATTTGGGCCGTTCATCTTCTTTATGGTAAGGTGATGACCGTCAACTACTGCCCCAAAAGATGATTTTGGTTTGAATATTTGGGCCGTTCATCTTCTTTATGGTAAGGCGATGACGGTCAACTATTGCCCCAAAAGATGATTTTGGCTTGGGAAATTGACCGTACTCACCTCGAAGTTTGGGCAAATTACCTTGACCGCTACGACACTCCACATTTTTCCTAAAGGACCTTCTGACATGCTTTTAAAAATTACTTGGACCAAAATGCCCTTATCTTTATTTCAGTAGTTGTACGGTTTTTCAAAGAAGAAGTTACGTCGTATTTAATGCCAAAAAAGTAATGTGTACGGAACCCTCTTTTGCTTGCAGGCAAGGACCAACCTCATGGAGCCCACATTGACGTATGTGCATAATCCATTCCGCCCATCCTTTTTGTCGTGTAATGTAATCCATGCCACCCATCCTTTTTGTCGTGTCATTTTAGGGCTAAGGCCCAAATATCAGCCTTATCCCGAGCTCGTGTGGACAACATAATAGAAAATAATGGTGACAATGGAACCTATTGTTGAAACTTTCCAGGCTCACCGTGATGTTTGTTAGAATTGGACATTGCCCAAGTTAGGACTTTTTGGGCCCATGCCGAGCTGGCCGACAGGGTGGACGGAACGGATCACCCCATCGTTGGCCTCAGGCTAATGTACCAATGACTATCCTTTCATTTGGTAGTAAAGGAAGGGTCTTGGTTAGCATGTTGTATGGGTCGTGGTTGTCATGTTGTATGGGTCTTGGCTAGCATGTTATATAGGTCTTGGTTATCATGCTGTATGGGTCTTGGTTAGCATGTTGTATGGGTCTAGGTTGTTATGTTGTATGGGTCTTAGTTAGCATGTTGTATGGGTCTTGGTTAGCAAAATATATGGGTCGTAGTTATCATGTTATATGGGTCTTGGTTAGCATGTTTTATGGGTCGTGGTTGTCATGTTGTATGGGTCTTGGTTAGCATGTTCTGTGGGTCTTAGTTAGCATGTTATATGGGTCGTGGTTGTCATGTTGTATGGGTCTTGGTTAACATGTTATATGGGTCTTGGTTAGCATGTTGTATGGGTCTTGGTTAGCATATTGTATGGGTCTTGGTTAGCATGTTATATGGGTCTTGGTTAGTATGTTATATGGGTCTTATTTGTCATGTTGTATGGGTCTTGGTTAGCATGTTATATAGGTCTTGGTTAGCATGTTGTATGGGTCTTGGTTAGCATGTTGTATGGTTTGTAGTTGTTATGTTGTATGGGTCTTGGTTAACATGTTATATGAGTCTTGGTTAGCATGTTATATGGGTCTTGGTTAGCAAGTTGTATGGGTTGTGGTTGTCATGTTGTATGAGTCTTAGTTAGCATGTTGTATGGGTCTTGGTTAGCATGTTGTATGGGTCGTCGTTGTCATGTTGTATGGGTCTTGGTTAGCATGTTATATGGGTCTTGGTTAGCATGTTATAAGGGTCTTGGTTAGCATGTTGTATGGTTCGTGGTTGTCATGTTGTATGGGTCTTTGTTAGCATGTTGTATGGGTCTTGGCTAGCATGATATATGGGTCGTGGTTGTCATGTTATATGGGTTTTGGTTAGCATGTTGTATGGGTCTTGGTTGTCCTGTTGTATGGGTCTTGGTTAGCATGTTTTGTGGGTCGTGGTTGTCACGTTGTATGGGTCTTGGTTAGCATGTTATATGGGTCTTGTTTGTCGTGTCGTATGGGTCGTGGTTGTCATGTTGTATGGTTCTTGGTTAGCATGTTATATGGGTCTTGGTTGTCATGTTGTATGGGTCTCGGTTAGCATGTTATATGGTTCGTGATTGTCATGTTGTATGGGTCTTGATTAGCTTATTATATGAGTCTTGGTTGTCATGTTGTATGGGTCTTGGTTGTTCATGTTGTATGGGTCTTGGTTAGCATGTTGTATGGGTCGTGGTTGTCATGTTGTATGGGTCTTGGTTAGCATGTTATATGGGTCTTGGTTAGCATGTTGTATGGTTCGTGGTTGTCATGTTGTATGGGTCTTGGTTAGCATGTTATATGGGTCTTGGTTGTCATGTTGTATGGGTCTTGGTTAGCATGTTGTAAGGGTCTTGGTTAGTGTGTTGTATGGGTCTTGGTTGTCATGTTGTATGGGTCTTGGTTAGCGTGTTGTATGGGTCTTGGTTGTCATGTTGTATGGGTCTTGGTTAGCATGATATATGGGTCGTGGTTGTCATGTTATACGGGTCATGGTTCGTAATGTGTTCACTTCCTCATCTACCAAACCATTGGTACCATACCTTATGGCCCACAATGAGGTGATCTGATCCATCCTCCTTGCCGGCCAGCTTGTCGTAGGCCCAAAAAGTCCTGACTTGGGTAATGTTCACTTCTAACAAACATCACAGTGAGCGTGGAAAGTTTCAACGGTCACCAATATTTTCTATTTTGTGGCTCACACGAGCGCTGGATCAGGTTGATATTTGTACCCTGCCCATAAAATGACACGACAAAAAGGATGGATGGCATAGATTATATAGATACATTAGTGTGAGCTCATTTGAGTCGTGGTTTGCATGGGTCGTAGTTGTCATGTACATGTATCGTGGTTGTCATGTTGGATGGATCGTGGTTTGCAACGTGTTACTTCTTCTTCTACCAAACCATTAGTACCATAGCTTATGGCCCACAATGGGGTGATCTGATCCATCCACCTTGTCGGCCAGCTTATCGTGGGCCCAAAAAGTTCTGACTTTGGCAATGTCCACTTTTAACAAACATCATAGTGAGCGTGGAAAGTTTCAACAGTCACCAATATTTTCTATTTTATGGCCCACACGATCGCTGAATCAGGCTGATATTTGTACCCTACCCATAAAATGACACGACAAAAAGGATTGGTAGCATAAATTATACACATACATCAGTGTGAGCCCATTTGGGTCGTGGTTTACATGGGTCGTATTTGTCATGTGCATTGATCGTGGTTGTCATGTTGAATGGATAGTTGTTTGCAACGTGTTCACTTCCTCTTCTACTAAACCTTTGTACTATGGCTTATGACTCACAATGGGGTGATCTGATCCATCCACCTTGTTGGCCAACTTATTGTGGGCCCAAAAAGTCCTGTCTTGGGCAATGCCCACTTCTAACAAACAACACAGTGAGAGTGGAAAGTTTCAATAGTCACAAATATTTTCTATTTTGTGGCCCACACGAGCGCTGGATCAGGCTAATATTTGTGTCCTACTCATAAAATGACACGGCAAAAAGGATGGGTGGCATAGATTATACACATACATCAATGTGGGCCCATTTGGGTAGTAGTTTGCATAGGTCGTAGTTGTCAAGTGCATGGATCGTGGTTGTCATGTTGCATGGGTCAGTGGTTTGCAACGTGTTCACTTCATCTTCTACTAAACCTTTGGTACCATGGCTTATGACCTACAATGGGGTGATCAGATCCATCCACCTTGTCGGCCAACTTGCCTTGGGCCCAAAATGTCCTGACTTGGGCAGTGTCCACTTCTAACGAACATCACAGTGAGCCTGGAAAGTTTAAACATTCACAAATATTTTCTATTTTGTGGCCCACACGAGCGCTGGATCAGGCTGATATTTGTGTCCTACCCCTAAAATGACACTATAAAATGGATGGGTAGCATGGATTATTCTTATATAACCACGACCCATATAATATGACAACCTTGACCCCTGCTACATGACAACCACGATCCATATAAAGGGTCGTGGTTCACATGCACAATGGATCGTGGTTTTCATCCACAAAGGGTCGTGGATGACAACCACATCCTGACATGTTATATGGGTCTGGAAAGTTTCACAGTGAGTGTGGAAAGTTTCAACAGTCACCAATATTTTCTATTTTGTGGCCTACACGAGCGCTTGTGGATGAAAACCACGATCCATTGTGCATGTGAACCACTACCCTTTATATGGATCGTGGTTGTCATGTAACAGGGGTTAAGGTTGTCATATTATATGGGTCGTGGTTGTATGAGAATATTCCATGCTGCCCATCCATTTTATAGTGTCATTTTAGGGGTAGGACACAAATATTAGCCTGATCCAGCGCTCGTGTGGGCCACAAAATAGAAAATATTTGTGATTGTTTAAACTTTCCAGGCTCACTGTGATGTTCGTTAGAAGTGGACACTGCCCAAGTCAGGACTTTTTGGGCCCAAGGCAAGTTGGCCAACAAGGTGGATGGATCAGATCACCCCATTGTAGGCCATAAGCCATGGTACCAAAGGTTTAGTAGAAGAGGAAGTGAACACGTTGCAAACCACCGACCCATGCAACATGACAACCACGATCCATGCACTTGACAACTACGACCCATACAAACCACTACCCAAATGGGCCCACATTGATGTATGTGTATAATCAATGCCACCCATCCTTTTTGTCGTGTCATTTTATGAGCAGGGCACAAATATCAGCCTGATCCAGCACTCATGTGGGCCACAAAATAGAAAATATTTGTGACTATTGAAACTTTCCACTCTCACTGTGTTGTTTGTTAGAAGTGGGCATTGCCCAAGACAGGACTTTTTGGGCCCACAGTAAGTTGGCCAACAAGGTGAATGGATTAGATCACCCCATTGTGGGTCATAAGCCATGGTACTAAAGGTTTAGTAGAAGAGGAAGTGAACACGTTGCAAACAACGATCCATCCAACATGACAACCACGATCCATGCACATGACAAATACAACCCATGTAAACCACGAACCAAATGGGCTCACACTGATGTATGTGTATAATCTATGCCACCCATCCTTTTTGTCGTGTCATTTTATGGGCAGGGTACAAATATCAGCCTGATCTGGCGCTCGTGTGGGCCATAAAATAGAAAATATTAGTGACTGTTGAAACTTTCCACACTCACTGTGATGTTTGTTAGAAGTGGACATTACCCAAGTCAGAACTTTTTGGGCCTACGACAAGCTGGCCGACAAGGTGGATGGATCAAATAACCCCATTGTGGGCCATAAGCTATGGTACCAATGGTTTGGTAGAAGAGGAAGTGAACACGTTGCAAACGACGATCCATCCAACATGACAACCATGATACATGTACATGACAACTACGACCCATGCAAACCACGACTCAAATGGGCTCACACTAATGTATCTATATAATCTATGACACCCATCCTTTTTGCCGTGTCATTTTATGGGCAGAGTACAAATATCAACCTACTTCAGCGCTCGTGTGGGCCACAAAATAGAAAATATTGGTGACTGTTGAAACTTTCCACGCTCATTGTGATATTTGTTAGAAGTGGACATTACCCAAGTCGGGACTTTTTGGGCCCACAACAAGCTGGCCGACAAGGTGGATGAATCAAATTACCTCATTGTGGGCCATAAGCTATGGTACGAATGGTTTGGTAGAAGAGGAAGTGAACACGTTGCAAACCATGACCCATATAATATGACAACCACGACCCATATATCATGCTAACCAAGACCCATACAACATGCTAACAAAGACCCATACAACATGTTAACCAAGACCCATACAACATGCTAACCAAGACCCATACAACATGACAACCAAGACCCATACAACATGCTAACCAAGACCCATACAACATGACAACCATGAACCATACAACATGCTAACCAAGACCTATATAACATGCTAACCAAGACCCATACAACATGACAACTAAGACCCATACAACACGTTAACCAAGACCCATACAATATGACAACCACGACCCATATAACATGTTAACCAAGACCCATATAACATGACAACCAAGACCCATACAACATGACAACCAAGACCCATAGAACATGCTAACCAAGACTCATACAACATGATAACCACGACCCATATCACATGTTAACCCAGACCCATATAACATGACGACCACGACCTATATAACATGCTAACTAAGACCCATACAACATACTAACCAAGACTCATACAACATGACAACCAAGACCAATACAACATGCTAACAAAGACCCATACAACATAACAACCACGACCCATACAACATCCTAACCAAGACCCATACAACATGACAACCACGAACCATTTAACATGCTAACCAAGACTCATACAACATGACAACCAAGACCAATATAACATGCTAACCAAGACCCATATAACATGACAACCACGACCCATACAACATACTAACCAAGACCCATACAACATGACAACCAAGACGTATACAACATGCTTACCAAGACCCATACAACATTCTAACCAAGACTCATACAACATGCTAACAAAGACCCATACAACATGACAACCATGAACCATACAACATGCTAACCAAGACCCATACAACATGACAACCAAGACCCATACAACATGACAACCTTGACCCATATCACATGCTAACCAAGACCCATATAACTTGACAACCACGACCCATACAACATATTAACCAAGACCCATACAACATGACAACCAAGACCCATACAACATGCTAAGTAAGACCCATATAACATGCTAACCAAGACCCATACAACATGACAACCACGACCCATACAACATGCTAGCCATGACCCATCCATAAGACATGCTAACCAAGACCCATATAACTTGCTAACCAAGACCCATACAACATGACAACCATAACCCATATTACATGCTAACCAAGACCCGTATAACATGCTAACCAAGACCCATACAACTGAGACCCATAAAACATGTTAACCAAGACCCATATAACATGTTGACCAAGACCCATATAACATGGCTTGTGGTTGTAATGTGGCAACGGTCATGATTGTAATGTAGTAAGGGTCGTAGTTCTCTTGTTATATGGGTCGTGGTTGTCATGGGTCATAGTTATAATGTTATATGGGTCGTGGTTCCCATGTTATATGGGTCGCGGTTGTTACATGTTCACTTCATTTACTGTCAAATGAAAGGATAGTCATTGGTATAATAGCATGAGGCCAACAATGGGGAGATCTGTTTCGTCCACCCTGTCGGCCAGCTCGGCGTGGGCTCAAAAAGTCCTGACTTGGGCAACGTCCAATTCTAACAACATCACAGTGAGCCTGAAAAGTTTCAATAGTGGGTTTTATTGTCACCATTATTTTCTATTATGTGACCCATGCGAGCCCTCAATCAGGCTGATATTTGGGCCCTAACCTTAAAATAACACGGTAAAAAGGATGGACGATATGGATTATACACATAAATGTGGCAACGGTCGTGATTGTAATGTAGTAAGGGTCGTAGTTCTCATATTATATGGGTCGTAGTTATAATGTTATATGGGTCGTGGTTCCCATGTTATATGGGTCGCGGTTGTTAAATGTTCACTTCCTTTACTGCCAAATGAAATGATAGCCATTGGTACAATAGCCTGAGACCAACAATGGGGAGATCTGTTCCGTCCACCCATTCGGCCAGCTCGGCGTGGGCCCAAAAAGTCCTGACTTGGGCAATATCCAATTCTAACAAACATCACGGTGAACCTAGAAAGTTTCAACAGTGGGTTCTATTGTCACCATTATTTTCTATTATGTGACCCACGCGAGCTCTAAATCAGGCTGATATTTGGGCCCTAGCCCTAAAATAAAACGGTAAAAAGGATGGACGGCATGGATTATACACATACATCAATATGGGCCCCATGAGTTTAGTCCTTTCCCACGTGCAAAAAGGGTTCCGTACACATCACTTTACTAGCATTAAATACTACGTAGCTTCTTAGTCCCTAGAAAACTGTGCAACAACTGAACGAAAATCAAAGTCATTTTCGTCCGAAACAATCTCCAAAAGTTGTCAGAAGGCCCTTTAGAGAATATATGAAGTGTCGTGGCGATCGAGGTAATTGACCCAAACTTCGAGGTGAGTATGGGCAATTTCCCTTTTGGCTTCCAAGTCAACGGTCGAAATTGCCTAATTCATTCCCTTCCATGCTACTGATCGGACTTAGAATAGGAATGGAATGATTGATCCAAATCAACGGTAGGAACTTCATGCCTTATTCAAAAGCACTAGGAACGTTGGTGGTGATTATCATAACAAAATCTGGACTGCTATAATTTCATTTATCTTGAATAAGGCTTGAAATAGGACATGTAAAAAAAAAAACACAAAATACTTGAGACAAGGACAATATAAACAACCCCAAATAGTTGAAACAAGAATATCATGATCATATCCATGATAATGCAGTTCATTTTCTTTAAAAATAAAAAATAAAAATCGAAAGAATGTGTTGTGAGAGTTGCACGTATCCCACATGTTCGACCATGATGGTCTTCCACCTGCCAATTCATGTGTGCCTCATGTTGTTTCTCACATGCTTACATACCATTTTTAGTCTAAGAAAGTCCCATACAAAAATCTCAAATGCAGTGTTCTTTCACGTGCTGATTTAGCTGGATTGTCGAGCGAACATCATAAGATCTAATACTTCTTTTTGAAATAAAGCGCTGATTTAGTTGGATTGTCGAGTAAAGATCGAGTGCGGATCCTCTGCCTCCCGGAGGCAGGAACTCCCTGCCTCCCACGTTTTCATTGGTCAACGTCAGTATAAGTGCTATGTCATCAGATTTTTTTAATATATTAAAAAACTACATTTAATAAGAAAGTATAACGGAGACGTTAAACGGAAGCGGTTTGCATGCCGAGTAAATCAGTAGGTAGCGCACTGAGTAAAGTCCGTGGAGCCCACCATCATCATTCGTGCATTGTAACAACTTCATCCATCTCTTTCATCATCTAATTTTATGGTTTTATAACAAAAATTAATCATATCCAAAGATCAAGTGGACCACACCACCTGAAACAGTGTGAATTGAATTCTACCGTTGAAAAGTTGTTGGGGGTCCACAGAAGTTTTATATCAAGATGATATTTTTTTTTTCCATTCATCCATGTCTTTGTGATCTTATGAACAGTTTGGATGAAAAATAAACATCATTTGGGTCTTAGAAACATTTCAATGGTGAAAATCAATACTTCCACTGTTTCCTTTGGTATGGTCTACTTGAGCTTTTGATATACTTCAGTTTTGGACTCAACCCCTAAAATGATCTGAAAAAACGGATGGACGGTGTGGATAAACCACATGAATTCATAGTGGGCCCAACAGAGTTTACTCAGTACGAGATAAGATTCGTACGCAATCCGATTTCACCTGTCTAACGGGGACGCAGATTTCCTGCCAAAGCCTTTTGCAGTCAGATCCTGTGCGAGGATTCCGGATGGGTCCACTGCAACGTTTGTGATAAATCCAACCCGTTCATCCATTTTTAGATATCATTTTAGGAAATAATACCAAAACTAAGGTGTATACAAAACTCAAATGGGCCACACGAGAGGAAACAATGAGGATTTAGTGTCCACCGTTGAAATATTTATATGGCCACAAAAGTTTTGCATCGGTCTAATATTTTGGTGTTTTCACTTCATCCTAGTAAAAATGACCTTATAAACAGTTTGGATGGCATATAAACATCAAGACGCCTAGGAAGGCTTCAACTGTAAGAATTTCTTTCTCCACTGTTTCATCTTGTATGGCCCAGTTGAGTTTTTTATCATCCTAATTTTTTGTTACATGTCTTAAAATGAGCTCTAAAAATGGATGAATGGATTGAAATTCTTCTAAACATCATGGTGGACACCACCATACATCCCAGTGCTGGAACTTCATGCAAAAGGCTTTCCCCAGTGAATCCGCGTCCACAATTTCCATTGGAAACGGACTGGCTACTCCCCTACCACTCGGTACTATGTGGGCCCACCATGATGTATGTGTTTCATCCATGCCGTCCATTTATTTTTCTAGATCATTTTATGATCTGAGACAAAAAATGAGGTATAACCCAATCTCAAGTGGACCACATTACATGAAATAGTGTTGAATGAACGTTGACCATTAAAAACTTATCGGGGGCCATAAAAGTTTTGGATCAAGCTTTTCCCTTCATCTGGGTCTTTATGACCAAACCAACAGATTGGATGTAAAATAAACAGTACGGTGGGCCTTAGGAGGACTTTAATAATGGATATACAATCACCATTGTTTTCCTGTGGTGTGGTCCATATGAGATTTATATCCCTCTCATTTTTTGGGGTCAACTCCTAAAATTATATGTAAAAATAGATTAACAGAATAGATGAAACACATACATCATGGTGGGGCCCACAGAGTACCGACCACCACCACCACCGGGCTGGTGGAGGGGGGGGGGGAGTAGCCAATCCGCTTTCATTTCCATTTGGGATTCAGTGCCACATTGAGTAGTGAGACTCGCTACTGAAGTGATGTCACCTATTTATATGCATCCCACTATAATGTATGTTTTGTATCCACACCGTCCATCCATTTGGAGAGATCATTTTAGGGCATGAGCCAAAGAATGAATCAGATCCAAAACTCGAGTGGACCTCACCACAGAAAATAGTGGAGAGAGTCAAGCCCACCATTTATTACGACTGAATCCAATCTAAACCTCGTCACTTTGTCTACTGAACCCCGTCACTTTGTACTGCAACCCCGTCACTTTATCTACTGAACCCTGTCACTTAGTGTTGTAACTTTGTCACTTTGTCTAGTGAACCCTGTCACTTTGTACTGCAACCCCGTCACTTTGTCTACTAAACTCTGTCACTTTGTATTGCAACATCGTCACTTTGTCTATTATACCCCATCACTTTGTGCTACAACCTTGTCACTTTGTCTACTATACCCATCACTTTGTGCTACAACCTCGTCACTTTGTCTAGTGAACCCCGTCACTTTGTACTGCAACCCCGTCACTTTGTCTATTGAACCCTGTCACTTTGTATTGCAACCCCGTCACTTTGTCTACTGTACCCCGTCACTTTATACTGCAACCCTGTCACTTTATCTACTGAACCCCGTCACTTTGTATTGCAACCCCATCACTTTGTCTACTGTACCCCGTCACTTTGTACTGCAACCCTGTCACTTTGTCTACTGAACCCCATCCCTTTGTACTGCAATCCCTACACTTTGTCTACTGAACCCTGTCACTTTGTACTGCAGTAGACAAAGTGACAGGGTTCAGTAGACAAAGTGACAAGGTTGTAGTACAAAGTGACAGAGTACGGTAGACAAAGTGATGATGTTGCAGTACAAAGTGATGGGATTCAGTAGACAAAGTGACGGGGTTGCAGTACAAAGTGACGGGGTTTAGTAGACAAAGTGACGGGGTTGCAGTACAAAGTGATGGGGTTCAGTAGACAAAGTGATGGGGTTGCAGTATAAAGTGACAGGGTTGCAGTACAAAATGACGGGGTTTAGTAGATAAAGTGGGGTTGCAGTACAAAGTGACGGGGTTCGGTAGACAAAGTGACGGGGTTGTAGTACAAAGTGACGGGGTTCACTAGACAAAATGACGAGGTTGCAGCACAAAGTGATGGGGTATAGTAGACAAAGTGACGAGATTGTAGCACAAAGTGATGAGATACAGTAGACAAAGTGACGATGTTGTAGTACAAAGTGACGGAGTTCAATAGACAAAGTAACGGGGTTGCAGTACAAAGTGACGGGGTTCACTAGACAAAGTGACGAAGTTGCAATACTAAGTGATAGGGTTCAGTAGATAAAGTGACGGGATTCAGTACAAAGTGACGGGATTCAGTACATTTTGTATGTGGCGATTTTCTGAGGGTCTGCGACCCGAGATATGCTCGAAGATGTGTTGCGCTAGCATATCCAACTATGCTGAGCTAGTGGGCATGTCTCTGCGAGCTGAGCAGGATGGGGACAGGCTGTCCCATACATGTGTGCCTATGGTTCCTAGGCCTCGACCGGATTTGCCGAGCAGACCGTCTCTCGGCAAGAGGCCCCGTGCAGACTCACCTCCCAAACTTACGGTTCCAGCAGCCCCGATGAGAAAATCAGACTTGTGATGCACCTACTGCAAGAGGTCGGGCCATACAGATACCTACTACTTCACCAAGATGAGGGATAACAGCTTCTCGTTGCCTCAGAAGATTAATCGTCAGTTTTCTCAAGTCATATCAGCTCCACCTCTGTGATCAGTACTGCCAGCACAGCCTTTCTATAGGGCTAATGTGTCACGTAGTAGGCCGCCTCAATGGGCTATGGTACCACAACTGAACCGTTTTCAACAGGCTCGTGTGCACTCACTTGCAGCTGAGGCATCCGAGGCAGCAGTTGCAGCATCGATGACTTTCGAAGTCACCGCGCATAATCAAGGTACACCAGTCTTCTTATTGATGGACACCGGGTCCACTATCTCTATATTATCATGCGCAACAATCAAGCGACTGGGGTTGGAAACTAGTCATATGGTTGGCCTGAGACTTTCTCAGATACTACCAAGATGTGTAAGGGTTGTTCGATAGACTTAGGGAGCAAAACAATACTCGTCGACCTGATTATTGCCCCACTATGTCATTACGATGTGATCCTCGGTATAGATTGACTCACAGAGATGAAAGCAGAGATCGATTGTGATGCTAGGGTGGTGACAGCCTATGAGCCAGAGGGCACTACCTTTACATTCCCGGTTCAGGTTAGTTGGTACTACCACATCAGTTGCTACGCTACCATGTTATAGCATGTTGATGGTCCGACTTTGGGGAACACGCTAATAGTTCAAGATTTTGAGGACGTGTTCAGGATGATACCTGGATTACCTCCCCGATGCGAGATTTTACTATCGACCTTGTGCCCGGTGCGGCACCCATTTCATTATCCATGTATCGCATGCCTCCATGTGAAATGGAAGAATTGAGGAGACGGATTGATGACTTGTTGGATTCAAAGTTCATACGACCGAATGTGTCTCCTTGGGGAGCACCCGTGTTGTTTGTGAAGAAGGATGGGTCACTGCGATTGTGTATTGATTATCGCAGGTTGAACCAAGTGACAGTGAAGAACAAGTATCCTTTGCCCAGGATAGATGATTTGTTCAATCAGTAGAAAGGGGCGCAATATTTTTCGAAGATCGACTTACGTACAGTCAGGGTATCACCAGTTGCACGTCAGGGATGAGGACGTAAAGAAGATAGCATTCACAACCAACTTTGGGTACTACGAGTTCCTTGTGATGTCGTTTGGACTCAAAAACGCACCGGCCATGTTCATGGACCTAATGAACCGGGTGTTTCGGTCGTATCTATACCGATTCATCATCGTGTTTATAGATGACATTTTGATATACTCCAAGAGGCAGGAGGATCACGAGGAACACCTGCGAGCAATCTTTGATACGCTCAAGAAGAACCAGTTGTTCGCTCAATACAAGAAGCGTGACTTATGGAAAGAAGAAGTGAAGTTCCTGGGACATGTGGTGTCTAAGGAAGGAATAGCTGTGGACCTTGCTAAGGTGATCCGCAGTTCAGGACTGAAAGCAGTCCGGTTCGGTTACAGAAGTGAGAAGTTTTTTGGGACTCGCTGGCTACTACCGTCGATTTATTAAAGACTTTTTCAAGATAGCCAGACCGTCATCTCAACTGACTCGGAAGGATCTTAAGTTTGCCTGGAATGAGAAGGCAGAAGCAGCTTTTCAAGAACTGAAGGATAAGTTGACGTTCACCCCTGTGCTAGTATTGCCAGAGCAAGGGGTCAAGTATACTATATACATCAACGCTTCTCGTGTTGGTTTGGGTTGTGTTCTGATGCAGAAGGACAGGGTGATTGCCCATGCATCGCGATAGTTGAGAAAACATGAGGAAAACTACCCTACGCATGACCTAGAGTTGGCGGCCGTCATCTTTGCATTGAAGCTCTAGAGACATTACCTCTATGGAAAGGAGTTCGAACTCTTTTGCGACCACAAGAGCCTTAGGTACATATTCACGCAAAGGGACCTGAATATGAGGCAGCGGCGATGGATGAAAACCTTGAAGGACTTCAAGTTCGAGGTCTCCTACCATCCTGGTAAGACCAACCTTGTGGCGGATGCGTTGAATCGCAAGAAGACAATAGCATTTGCAGCTCCACTGATGATAGTAGAATGGGATATGGTAGAGTTTGTGTGAGACTTTGAGCAGAAACTTATGGTAGAGGAGCCGTTCGAGAGCATCATACATATTCGTGTTCATTCACTTATCGATGACCGAATCATTGAGGCTCAGAAGGAAGATGAAGGTTGGCAGAGCTGAGAAAGCGAGCCAGTGACGATGCTGACTCTGAATGGATAGTTGGTACGGATGGGGGTCTACGTTATCGTGGCCGCCTATGCGTCCCAAATCTTCACGACTTGAGAAAGGAAGTACTCAAAGCTGCTCATAATTCGAAGATGGCGATGCATCCTGGTAGTACAAAGATGTATCAGGATATGAAGCGCTCGTACTGGTGAAACAACATGAAGGCCCACATAGCAGATTATGTGTCACGTTGTCTCACGTACCAGCAGGTCAAGGCAGAACATCGCCGACCTCCTAGACTCCTTCAGCCCATGCCCATAGCTGAATGGAAATGGGATTTCATCTCTATGGATTTCATTTCAGGATTACCGAAGACGAGGAAGGGACATGACTCCATTTGGGTGAATGTGGACCGGTTGACGAAATCAGCTCATTTTCTCCCTATTAGAGTCTCGAACTCTGCAGATGATTTGGTCAGGCTGTACATCAAAGAGATAATGCGTCTGCATGGAGTACCTATGGAGATTGTGTCAGACCAAGACACGTGATTCATATCTATCTTCTGGACTCGCATCCAGGAAGCAATGGGTGTGAAACTAAAGTTCAGTACTGCGTTCCACCCACAGACGGATGGGCAGACGGAACAGGTGAATCAGGTGTTAGAGGACATGTCGCGAGTTTATGTGCTTGATTTCAAGGAAAGTTGGGATGACTGTCTTCCTTATACCGAGTTCACCTATAACAATAGCTTTCAGGCGAGTATTGGCATAGCCCACTACGAAGTGTTGTATGGGCGCCCCTGTAGAGCACCGCATTGCTGGGCAGATGTTAGCGAAAAGAGTTTTATTGGCTTAGAGTTAGTGCAGGCGACCTCAGAGAAGATCGACAATATCGGGCGACGACTTCTTGTGGCACAGAGCAGACAGAAGAGTTACGCCGATACGAGGCGGCGACCGCTAGAGTTTGAAGTTGGGGACCATGTGTTTCTCAAGGTTTCCCCCATGAAGGGAGTCCTTCGGTTTGGCAAGAAGGGGAAGCTCACGCCACGTTTCATTGGCCCATTTCAGATACTAGACCGAGTGGGTGTGGTTGCGTACCGCCTTTCTTTGCCCACACCACTCGTAGGCGTATACAACGTATTTCACGTATCTATGCTAAAGAAATACGTTCATGACCCTTCCCACATTATCAAATGGGAGCAAGTACAGTTGAGTGAGGATGCTACTTATATACTGCGACCAACACGTATCCTAGATAGGAAGGAACAGGTGTTGCGCAGTAAAGTGATTCCACTTGTGAAGGTATTGTGGACGCATCACACTGAGGAAAATGCTACTTGGGAAATAGAAGCCGAGGTCCATAAGAACTACCCTCAGATTCTCGAGGAGTACGAAAAGATACTAATTTCGAGGATGAAATTTTTCTTTAAGGGGGGTAGATTGTAACGTCTCGAAACAATCCGTACAAAGACCCGAGTATCACCTCAAGCAGAAATCACTAAGGACTTAATCCTTTAGAAATTAGACGAAAATTAATTAAGTGTTAAACTGAATTAATCGGAAGATTAACTTGAACTGCTTTCTATACGAACAGCAAGACCCAAAACTAGTAGAATCGATAACGCTACATTACTTGGAAACCGAGGATCAATCTCAAAACCCGGCTGCTCTTGGGAGCAGCTTGAAACTCCATATCGAACCTGTACAGCGCGTTGAAAGTCCGATTACCACAAATCTATACGATTATGACCGCCTTATTGGGATTGACAACCACCTCGAAAATTAAGTCCAAATAATATCGCAAAACGCACAACTTGAGCCCGGAGCGAAGTGTGTGAGAAACGCGAATATCTTTAGAAAATGAACTCAGATTTAAGTGAATTGGGCCGTTCTCGTGTAGGCCAAATTTAAGGTTTCAGACCATTAGAGTCTGACCCAATTACACCCTTGGATCAGAAAAATTTTCCTGCACAGGTCAGTATACTTGTAGCCCTGATCGAGTGACGATGACCGTTGAATTGAAACTGGTCCTCCACAGTCGATCCGAAAATCTAATCAGACCAAAAACTTAACCCGACATAGATCCATTGTCAGGGAACTTCCTCTGGACCGTATGCAAAAAATGGGCCTCCAGATGGGCTCCGTTGCCCTGAAATAGCCACCCTTTGTCTATATTCTAAGTATACCATGGCCCTGAGGCCATTAACATCAATTTGGGCCTATATAAGGACCTAAACTCACCCTTCTCTCATTCCATACGAATTTCAAACCCTAGGAGAGAAGAGAGAAAAAAGAGGAGGAAAACGTGAGGAGAAGAGAGAGAAGGTGAGAGATAGTCGCTGAGATTCGATCTCACTGCACTATGTGCTGAATCACCTCTGCTATGTTGCTACACCGGCGATTCCGATTCAGTTATTGGGTAAGAAATTGTAACACCCCGTACTTTCCAGTACTCGGGTGTTACCATATAACCAAATTTAGAAATAAATATGAACCTAGCTTAGTGAACATTCACGTACATCCTAGTATTAAATTTGACCATCAAGGGTGATCCCTATCCACATATCAAACCACCCAGTAGTCAAATAATGTATATACTAAGTGTATTACTTTATCTATTCATTATATTATAAATTTTACACAAACATGGATTAAAAAGGTTATGGACATATTTTGATAATTTATACACAAAATAAATAATATATGAAAATGTATCGTAATGGAGTGACATGAATGTATTAATGTACATGAAATATTGTGAGTATAATATTCTACGAAATAATAATATCATAGATATTAATGTAATATTAAGATCCGTTTTATAAATATGTATGTAAGAAATTATCAGATACTTTAATAAAATTGTACACTATTTAACAATGTGATTTTAAATAAGATATTGTACAAATTTCAATTCATACATATGTAGAATATGATGTTGTGTATTATAAATTAGGTATATTGAGAATGTGTGAACAACACATGTAAATTAGTAATATGCTAGTATTAAAATTATATTTATATACACATATGCATAAAAGTT
>JAJHSJ010002366.1:0-49693 GCA_021015155.1 Magnolia officinalis | reverse complement strand
TCTCTCTCTCTCTCTCTCTCTCTCTCGATCTCCCACACCCAATGTTCCAAACATAAAAATCATCATCAGCGCATTCGTTAAATGCATCATCAGAGAGGATTTTGGTATGCTGCAACCTGTTTAATTTCTTCTATTTATTTGTTTTGCCCTCTTTTTTTAATTTGTTTTTATTTTTTAATACCCGTTTGGCTGCACCAATATTGTATGTGTTTGGGAGTCTTGAAATCGAGATTGTGTTTGGGAGTCTTGAAATCACAGTCCAGTGGAATTGATTTCATCCAGAAATTGTTATTGCATTCACATTAACAAGTGAAATTGCGATTTTGGTTCCCTTTGACGGAAAAGGAATAGTCCTCTTTATTGTCGAATCTGCTTTCCTTGCATTTCCAAACATGATACCTTTTTAATGCAGGGTATCCCCTTCCGTCCAATTTCCCATAGATGGATTTTATGAAAAATTCCCAGAAGACAACCATTTCTATATCATTTTGCCCTGTCTCGAGAGATCTAACCCTTAACAGAGTAATGAGCTCCTTCTCATAACCTATCATGTTTCTTTTGAAATAGGAGTCCAAACAATTTGGTTACTGACTGTCTCATAGCTGTTAATCTTTCTGAACTGATAAGTTGTAAAGGCTATAATGGAAAGATGGATGTCCTAGGATCATGCATAATATTCAAGAAGCTTCTTTTGTTATTTAGTGGTTGCATTTTGATGTTAGAAGAGCCTCTTTTTACCGTTTATGATATATCCATGGTTACTGGTTCACTTCAGCATTCATTTATTAGTCTACTAGTTATGAACACACCTGTTATACAATTTTTAAACTTCCTTCTAGTCATTACGGCTATATTTGTTTTGTTCATTATAGCGAATGTTGCCCAGTTCAACAACAATGTGATGAGAAGTGGTCTCAGCTACCATGCTGATACGATTGAAAAAACTTTACAGATCATGGCTGAAGCTATCTGCCTGATTTTGTTGAAGACGTTGGTTAATGGTATGATATGAATATAACATATCTGCTACTTTTCTTTTCATGGGTTTTGGAATTGTAGTTTTATACTGTTGATGCTATACTACATTTCTATTTTATAATTTTAAGCATTGGTAAGGAAACTGTTTACTGGTTTACTGGTGCTGCATTTGGAAGTGTTGTGTAAGATTGACTAGCAGGATGGCTTCCACTGGGCCATAATCTGAATGGAGAGTTAAATTCACACATATTAGTGGCATCTTCCTTTATTAATCAGTATCAATGTGTCAAATGCATAGATATGTGGGTCATAAATTGAATTAAGACTGGAATTTACAAATATTAGTATCTACTACCTATCCTTGCATTCTTCTGCTATTTTTTCCCCCCAAAACAGGTAGTGAGAATTTTCATTATTTTTTTGAAATATTCTTAGTAATTTATACATTCAAGGCTAGCAATACATGGTTTTGCTTCTAACAGTTGTGTAGTTCAAGTAAACACAAATATCCTTTCTTTGTGGACATTTATAAGGATTGAATAAATAGACAGGTGTTAACTATTTTGTTGGTATTGTGCTTTCATGATTGATTGTTTCATTAGTGGATTGAATAAATGGATGAGTAGTTTAAACAAATATTTAATTGTTGAATGTTGTATGTTGAATGGCCCATCTAGCTATTGATAGCTCTGTTATATTGTTTCAACATTGCAATTAATGGCTTATTTTTTAATTCATATATTCTATCCTCGTGGAATGCTACTTTTTTACTTTTTTATTCCTTACGTGTGCAGGATTTTGATCAATTGCACATAAATTTAGGCCTACAAGCACTTCAGCCTTTTGATGTCACTTGTAATTAGGAGTGGATCACATGGAGGATTTTTATTTTATTTTTTATTTTATTTTACAAGGGGTCTACACCTATTTTACTTCATCACTAATGTGCAACATGTAGAGCGCATCCTTGTCACATAGCTATCTAATGTACATTCTTTTATTCTTATGCCTTTCCTTGCACTAAATCACACTTCTGCCATTGGACAACTCTAGGCCACTGATCATTACTTGAGCAGAATATTCATCGTCTTCAGAGACATTCCTCATTTTTAAGTGAGCTGTGGCTGTTTGTGTAGATTTTGTTAGCATTGTTTCTTTTAGAATCCAGTGAATAAATTTTGACAGCCATTGTAGAGGTCCGGACGAGGTCAACTGGTTCTTGAGGAATGTTCCATGGGAAAGAACATCTAGTGGGTGTTTTTTCATATTTAATCTTTTAGCCTTTTTTTTAAAAAAAATAAAAATAAATAAATTTAATAATACAAAGGTGGTCTCTCTACATTTTAGAATATGAATGAATTCATGGAAGTGGGGAGAGAGGGAGGATAGTTGGTGAATTTTAGGATGGTGATTTTTTTATTTTATTTTATTTTTTTGTGTATTTTTCCATAATGAGAAGATATTTGCGAGATCATAGGGAGGGAGGTCGACAGTTCCTGAATTTCTTGTTGAATGTGTATTCCTGTGATGAAAAGAGAAGATGTTGGTGAGATCTAGGGGAGGAGCAGACAATTTCTGAATTTTTCTGTTGTATGTATGTTCCTACAACGAAAAGAGACCCCAAATAACTAGGACAAGCTATAATGTGGTGGTTCTGGTGAACCTGGGCTGTAGGATTGAATTGGTTTCTATGTTGCATAAATTTTTGCTATGAATTAAAACATTAATTATCACTTAAATTATGTTTTCTCTTTATATACTAGTGTAACATCCCGGATTTTTGCCAACCTGGGATTAGACGTCCTTAGGCAATGGGTCGATCCTAGCACCTTATTAACTTGTCAAAACTTAGTCCCAAAGGCTAATATTGCTTGTGAACCCATTTCTTTCATAAATCTCACCTTTCACCACCTTGTTCTTCAAATTTTCTAAGTACTTTCACATTAGACGCTATCTTAAAGTTTAGGTAATGAAGAACAATATTTAAACTAAACATTGCTACAAATGACTAAGTATCACCTCAGACCGAAGCCACCTAGGACTAAATCTTTTAGAAATTAGGCGAGAATTAGCTAGTGTGAAACTAGAGTACCCGTGAAATTAGCACCAATCACTTTAAATACATCTACAATACCCAAAACTTGTAGAATCATTGACGCTAGGTTACCCTAAAATCTAGGATCAAACTCATTACCCGGCTGCTCTCGGGAGCATCTCGAAACTCAGTATCAGATCTGGACCGCACGTCGGAAGTCCGATTAACACGAAGTTAAGGAATTAGGACCGCCTTGCTGGGCTTGACAACCATCTCAAAAATCAAATCCAGATAGTGTCCCAGCGCTATTCGCTTGAGCTCGGAGTGAAGAGTGTAAGAAATGTGAAATTATTTCAAAATAAAATATCTTGAATAGTAATCTGGCACCTCTCAGTTGCGGATCAGTTTTAAGCAACCAGACCATCAGAATCAGACCAAATTACACCCTCGGATCAGGAGAAATTTCATACACATTTACATGTATTCGGAATCTCCGATCGAGATCCGCTGACCGTTGAACTGAAACTAGTCCGCCACGCGTGATCTGGAATCCCGACCGAAACGAAAACTTAATAGAACATAGATCCGGTGTCAGTGAGCTTAAGAGGACCTTTTGGCTCAAGGAGGCCCACCAGAAGTCCTCCGTTGAACTGAAACTGACCCATTTTGGTTATAACCTAAGTATACTTTGACCTGGAGTCTATTTCGGTGAGTTTTTAGACTAAATAAGGACCTTAAACCCTCTCACTTCAGTCAACGAATTTGAGAGAAACCCTAGAGAATAGAGAGAAAAGAAGAAGAGAGGAAAGTGTGGAGCAGTGGAGATTCTCCCTATCACTCTTCCCTGCCGGTCCACGAGCTCCACCGCTCCGTTCTCATCGCTTTCCCGGCGATTCCAGCCCCATTTCTAGGTAAGAAACCTTAACCCTAATCTGATTTGGGGCTTGGGTGGTTGTAGGTTATGAAATAGCTAACATATTTTCGTTCTATAGGTTGCCAAACTGCCGAATATGGAAGCTTAGCAAACTTATCGACTCCGTTACGATTCTACGACAAAAGGTGCAGACTTTAGGTGTATAGGTTATGGTTTTCAATGCTTTCAATGTCAGATAATGATAGATTCATGATCTGCATTCAATTGCACATGTACAAAGTGCTGTCTGTTTTCCGTTTCGATTAAAGATGAAAAATATGGAATTTTACATACTCTAGGTATTTGTAGAAAGTACCGTATACGTACAAATTTTGGAAATGTGTTTGACATGATTAATTGTTGTATGAATATTATATGTGGATAAATTACTTGTTTGGGAAAGAAATACGCTTAATACATGTTTTACTTATATACACTATGTGTTGAAATTGTGTATATGTAGTAAAGTACCTATACGTATAAATTTTGGAGATGTATTTGCCATGATTATTTGCTGTATGAATATATTATACATGGATAAAATACTTGCTTGGTGAAAGGATAGCCCTAATACATGTTTTGCTAACATACACCATGTATGGTTGTAATAGTGTATTCTAAGTGTTTGTGAAAATGACTGAATGAGTATAGAATTCTCATTCGTGCTCGCCATGACAAATTGTCATGGATATATGATTGTTGTATTGGCGATACCCCTTTGACGAAAGGATTTGCCCTAATTCACGCCATGGCCAATATACACTATATATGTTAAAATGTGTGGCCCAAGTCTTTGTGAAAATGACTGAATGAATATGGAACTTGGATTCCTGCTTGCCATGACTATCCGTCGTGGGTGTATGCGTGATATGATTGGGGTAACTCCCTAGTGAAAGGATTTGGCCTAATACCTATGTGATCAACATATGTCATATATGTTGATGTATGTAGCCCAAAGTGTTTGTTGAAATGTTTGAGTGAGTAGTAGTTAGTAAATTGTAATGTTTAAAGATGTTGAGATATGATTCTCAACTTCTTTAACTATGTGTATGATTTCCTTGGATAGCTGTGTGATTAGGAATTGAATATGTACAAACTCATGCTTATGTTGTACTTCATAACATGCTAAATTGATTGTGTGATTTTATCTATGTAATGCATATGTTTAAATTCATGTTTATGTTGTATGATCCGTCATGGGTGATAGGGGAGTGGAGCAACGAGTGCGTGCAACAACCCTGGCAGCCCTAAACAGATAATACCAGACTTTGATTGTATGATTTGAATCTTGATCCATTACTGCTTTATCTATCTGCAATTGATTGTGTTTGGGGCTATGATTATAGTCCAAACAATCGGTACCAGAATTGAATTTGTGGCTGTGATTCATTTGCCACGTGAGATTTGTTCGACGAACCCGAGTTGTACTTTGGTTGGCGATAGTGGTTGGCCATGCGAAGTGCTTATGCACTTCATGTCGTCCAACTTGTCGTGCACTCGAGCTAGCCCAGCTCGTCAAGTAACCCGATTTGTCTAATGTATGTTCACCATGTTTGGACGCTACTGCTTGAACCTAGGGTACCAAACTTACCAGTGAAATTCCGTTAACCATGGTACCTCAATCCGCTAAGACTCATGAGCCGGACATGGTGGTATGGGACACCGTGGTCGAGCTGTCGGCCTATGCTGGGGCCACGTGCCTCCCCGTAGTGACTAGTGAGCAACCAGACTCGTGAGCCGATTATGGTGGTATGGGACACTATATTTGAGCTGTCGACACCTACGGCAAGAGCCGAATACGGTGAGACCTGTATTCGTGCTGACGGGCGACGAGTCCTCCGCAATGTCTTTGAGTATACTCTAAGGTCTGTGATTGGCGACGAGCCCTTCACAACAACTAAGGCATGAGTTGAGCCGAGTACGGTGAGATCTGTATTCGAGCTGACGACCAGCGATTGAGCCGAGTACGGTGAGACCTGTATTCGAGCTAACGGCCAGCAATTGAGCCGCATACGGTGAGATCTGTATCCGTGCTGACGGGTGACGAGCCCTTTGTGATGCCTTCGTTATGCCTCTCAAACCATAATATCGTATGAGATTAACTAGGACTGACGACCCTAGAATGGATCATGTTTGGGAATTATACAAGGGAGGTACCTTAGTTTCCCAATACTGTTGTTTGAAATGGACTAATAATTACTCGGTAATCATGCTCATCATCGCACTGCATGTGCCTGGTAGATGTGGAGCACTGAGGGATGAACGCATTCGTGAACGTAAGATGGTGTCGAATGAGGGTGGTTTGGCAATGGCATACATCATGTCATTTCATACTTGCATTAAATAAGAGTAGTTAGAATTGTTTGATTGTACTGCTTTATCATTACTGCTTGACTGAATTGATAACATGTTAACCTATACTTTATTGTTCCACTGAGTTGATCACTCACTCCCACGTTACGGGACGGTGTTTTTTAAACACCAACCAGACCCTGTTGTAGCTGCAGGTGATGGCGATGCTTATGAAGCAGAGCCGGACTACTATGATGTGGAGGAGGAGTTCTACTACTTGTTGCTCTCTGACAGGTTTAGGAAGACCTGCTATTATATTGACGGGGCTATGGTACTTGGGATAGAATACATTACACTTACACATTTGGTATAATTTAGAAATGTACTTGAAATTTATTAACCTGGTAATGTTATCACACTCTGGAGACTCACCACAATTTTTATATATTTTATATATCTATCACAGTCTTCCGCTTGCAATTTAACTGTCTCTGGAGTATAATATGCTGTTTTGGCTTAATCTCACTCATGTTCAATACACTAATGCAGACAACATTTAATCATCTTTATCTATGTTGCATAAGTGATGTTCTGGAAACTCGGGTGTTGAGTTATGCTCGACCTCGATTTTTCGGGATGTTACAACTAGACTTTCTGTTTTCAAAAATTTGTTAACAACAACAACAACAACAGGGAGTTGGTTGAATTTGTAATTCAATGGGTTTGTGTTTAAGGACTGGTTTCCAACGTTTGTTGTATGTTTTGTTGCATGCATGGATTGTTGTATACTTAATGTAAGGCAACTTATCTAAATTTAGTGAGAGTTCCTAATGTAGTCGATAATTTGTGAAGAAGGTAAGGTAAGTAGACCATGTAAATGAGGCAATCCCTTCTCCTTAGGTGATTTGCCTACTTTTGGTTCTGTTTGAATGCACTAAGGAATTGGATTGTGATGATTAGTTTGCTAGAGTGGAAATGGTGGAATTGTAATTACCTTCTAAGTACTTAGAAGGAGGATTTACCCTCAAATTGTAGTTTGTTTCCTTCAGACTCCAACTTGGCAATAATGAAATTACAATTGGTAGTGGAGTCCCTCACAATAAACAGTTGAGGAAATCGCAATTTGGCCACTTCCAATGTATTGTCCTAGTTATTGCAATTCAACTTAATAGTGAATCCAAACACAGCCTTAGATTTCCACTAGTGGTGGAATTTATCTGGTTTTTTACTTTGAACAGAAGCATTCTCATTAATGGCACCATGGTTTAAATGATCAACCAGTATGACTCTATTTTTTTTGAGTCATATCAGTTATTGTTTGAATTGTGGACCAAGGGCATCCTGTCCACTCATCTAGTAGGCCATATATGTATGCCACACATGTGGATTGCTTGCAATTCTCGAACCATCCATTGTATTGTACATGAGTAGCACAACCGATTTATTTTAGTGGCCTGATTTATGCGCCATGTCATCCACATGGTGGGGGCCCACCTGATGCACAGTTTGGATGCCCCACAAACCAACAGAAAATATCAAGCAGCACAAGAAGCCAAAGAATTTTCTATTACAATTCCAAATATATAAATGAAAGAATCCAGATAATATCACTAAAAGGGCATTATTTAGATTTCTTACCACTATTATGACATCGGTACTAATGAATTGAATTGAAATAACTAATCCAGGAGAGATGAAAGTCTTGAAGTTCCAACTACTTTCTCAAGTAAGATTCATAATGAGGAAGTCTCCTTCAAATTGAGTTTCTTTCTTTTCAAGTCTAACTCGAAACTAACATGTGTAGCGCAGGGAAGTTGCTTTGACTTGCTTAGTGGTGGATTAAAGGCATATGATATATACTTATGATTGATTAACAGGAATCTCTACATCATCTATACATCTCTCTTACTTTATTCCAATTTCCATTTCTTTCATGCTCATTTCTTGCCACATTAATGCCAAAATATCATAAAACTCAACTCTCTAAGTGCATCATGAAAATACAATTCTGGTCAATCTTAGGATCTCAACAAAATGGACCGGTCTACACAATGCAGTTGGACCATTCCACGAATGTAAGTGGGCCAATCATAGGCTAAGGTTTGACCCATGGTGATCCTAACCACTCCTTTTCCTATTTATTGTTGAATCTTTCATTGGATGATCCAAGCCACAACTTTTCCTATAACTGCGGATAATCTTTCATTGGCTGATCTGAGCTACACCTTTTCCTATTTACTTTTGATCAAATTTCATTGGGCGATCCAATCTGTCAATTGGTTTAAGTTTCCCTATTTATATTAGACCATGTTCTATGTTCTCTAACCATAGCAAAATTACATACTGCAGAGAAGCAGTACAGGAAATGTTCACTTTTAATATGGTCAAAGATATGGAAACAGGAGAAATTTGGAGAACGAAAATTTTGGTTTTCTAAAAGATGGGAGTGAAAAAATTTATGTTGATTGGATTGTCCATCGCCAAATATATATAGGTAGAAAAAAATTTGGAAGCCAGGCAGGGGAAAACAACATTCCACCACTACTTTTCAAGATTTTGCACACCAATTTTTATGGAGGTGTGTCTTCTATTTAATTCAAGAATCCAAATTCGGTAGTTATCCCCATTGATAACTCTTTTCAGACGTTTATTGTGTACTTTGTTGAAATTCTTCCCATCATCTTCCCACCAGCTATGTTCAGTTGTAGATTGTTTGAGTTGGACTTTTGCAATGCAACCATGTAGATTTGATCATATCCCTGCTACTTGCTGGTTCAATTTAACTCTGATGATGTGCAACCATGATAAAGAAGGAAATAGCTCATATGTATCTACATGAATATCATTTTGATTTTAAAGTTGAACTCTTGAAAATTGCAAATTGTTTTTCTCCAAACAGTCTTAACTAATCGTGTAATAAGGTAGGAGGTTCAGTGACGTGTCTATTGGGAGCTCGTCGTTGAATTTTATTGAGAATATGACATCATTAACCAACTTGTAAGACCATATGATCTCATCATATGCAGTAATACTAATCTGTTAGATCTTTTGTTTGTTTTTTTTTTTTTTTCATCCATGCCTCGAAAACTTAAAACAAGATACTCATATATATCTGATATGTGCTTTTCTCTACAGAGTCCTAAGAAACAATATGCTTTCTGGTACTATTCCATCCACCATTGGAAAACACCTATTATTGATGTAGATGTGAGTTTTTCAAGTTATGTTTGGTTCAAATTACAATTTCTCATGTTTACTGAGTTCATCCATTTGCAGTCTATGTGACGGGAGTGGACCCCACTGCCTTTAATGTTTCTGGAAAAGGGTCTTTAGTAATATCATGATTCCTGTTGGGTTTCTGGAATACGGGTTTTAATGTTGATATGGTGGAGCACAAGAATATCAACTTCATTGTTTAGGATGTCGGGGGTCAGGACAAGGTAGGGCTCCACCACCATTGTCTATTTTGTTTGATAATCCATGCCTACTTTGACTGTTGAAGCATTTTCATACTATATTTCACTGATGATATGGTGCTGTGAATTCTCTGAAAACAGATCAAACCGTTATGGAGGCACTATTTCCAAAACACATAGGGACTCATTTTTGTTGCTGACAGCAATGACAGAGACCGAGTAGTTAAGGCGAGGGATGAACTCCTATGATGCTGAATGAGTTAAATTTCTTCAAAAAAGAAGGTATTCAATTTATTTACAGATTTTGCTTGTTTAGAAATGAGAAGATCAGTGTATGCTCCCGAGTATTGTCTTTCTTTTTTACGTCATCTCGTCATCGTCTTTCTCTATAATTTAGTTCTTCAGTTTCGGGGCATAGCTTTTTCATATTACTATACTATTTGTATGATAAATTGATTTTCAGCCATGTGTAGTAAGCTTTCGAATCAAATTGAAGTTGAGAATAGGGTGTTAGTTGATGGCAAATTGATAACCAGTAGAGTCACATCAATGGAGTTCTTGCTTACGATTGTTGAGAAGCTATTTGGCTGCGAGAAGGCATTAGATCTTGCTGTCAATGAGAACTTTAAATAGAGATATAGCTATTATGTTGGCATTGTACTTTTGTGAATGGATTAAAATGAATGATTGTATTCGATTAAATAAATGAATGATTTAGCCATGAAGTATTTATCTATATTAGCTTATATGAGTTGATCTATTAGGGCATGTACTACAATGATAAGAGATGCGATTATTATATTTTCTTTAATTATTATTTTTTTAAAAAAAAATAGGCAGTAGCTACGGTTATTAACCATAGCTCTTTATCTGGAAATCGTAGTTGTTGCTAATTTTAGCCTATCGCTATGGTTCTCGCTCTACTTTCAGCTACAGATATAATTCGTAGCTGTATATACTTTAGAGCTATGGAAATTATTGCTACGGATCTAATCCGTACCTATTGTTTCTATAGCTACGGATTAAATCCATAGCCATAGATTTAAGACATATGGCTACGACATCAATGGCTACGGTCGTGCTACGGACTATAACCGTAGCCTAAGGCATTTAGCTACGACATTTATCCATAGCCTTTGCCCAATTTTCTGGTAGCGAGTAGTTCGCTTGTGTGTACACCAACTGTTAAACAATAGCCACACAACTACTCCACTCCTAATATCCTCACACAGTGGATATTAGCGTTCACTATGAAAATAGGTTTTTCAAGGTTCACCTAAAACTCTCACAATTGTGTCTTTCAAGTGGGCTTACACAATTCAAAAACCCCACACTTTGAGTTTTCTGGATCACCTCAGACAAACCAAAACAGAGAGATTTTTCTGGCACAATCTCAATGAAACCAAAAGAAATGAATTTACAATAATGTAAAATACCTGGATATTCTCCTTTTGATGCAGCCCGAAAGAACCAAATCGGAGTAGAAGTTCAACGTAGAAGTTTAATGTTCACACTCACTTGTGAAATGGTTCTAGGTTCTAAATTGATTTTAAATTATATCACATTGGGCTAGCTTGATTTGATTTTGATTCCAAGAAATGGGAATATATCAATTCCTCTTTCAAATAAAATTGGAATGCAGAATATAAAATCAAATGCAAAGAAAGCTAATTAAAGAGAATATTAAATAAGCACAATATAGCTTAAAATAATGACTAACTTATCTTTCAGAGTGGCGTATTGATTTAGCTTGAATTGAACATAAAACTCTGAAATTTGTGTTCTATTTATAAGTGCAGAAATCGCAGTCACGACTGGTCTTGAAGTTGCCACGACTGGTCATAGGACCAACAGATTTTTGAAATTTCGAGCACAATAAGATAAGGCCGTTCTACGACTGGTCGAAGGACCTGCTCGACCGGTCGAGCAGCCTCCACGACTGGTCGTACGAAACCTATTTTAGTTGTTGGACTTTGAGTCAAGCCTTTAGGATTGGTCAAACACGAGTCGAGCACTGTTCACACGACCAGTCGAGCAATCTCTAGGACTGGTCAAGGCTTTAACAAAAATTCCCAAAAATCAGTAACAAACTTAGGATTAGTCGAGGAATTCTTAGACTGGTCGAGCCAGTGCTAGGACTAGTCGAAAAACAGTCTATGCACTATTAAAATGAGCCAATTGAATTATGTATACAAACTGACCTACCCTAAGGTCAATCTAGGGTCATCCAAACCTTGTTAGTGATATATGAACATTGAGTCTTCTTTTCCTTCGGTTGATAGTAGATCTTTGAAGTTTATGAAGCTTGAGATCTTGTCATATGTAGAAGCTTGAACTCGAGACTTATGAAGCTTGAATTTGTGATACATTTGTAAAGCCCTGAAAATCGGGGGTCGAGCATAAGCTCCACTCCCGAGTTCCAGCGCATCACTTATGCAACATAGATAATGATGATTAAATGTTGTCTATGTTAATGCATTAAACATGAGTAAGATTACACTAAAACAACATATCATACTCCAGAGACAGTTAAATTATGCAAGCGGAAGACTGTGATAGATATATAAAATATATAAACTGTTATAAGTCTCAAGAGTGTGAACATGTTACCAAGTTAAATATATACATGTATGCTCCAAAAATGAACAAAAAGAATATACATGTGTGCTCCAAAAGTGCAAAATAACAAGTGTGATAGTGTCTAATAAACATCCCCGTAACTCCGTCGATCAGAACAGCTCAAATGAACCCGCCTGAATATTGCATGTACGAGAATACCTCATCGTCATCACAAAAGTCAGGTTCCGCCTCAGGAGTCGCGTCGCCATCTGCAATCAAGACAGAGTCTGGTTAGTGTTTAAAACACCGTCCTGTAACGTGGGAGTGAGTGATCAACTCAGTGGAACAATAAAGCAAAGGTTAACATGTTATCAATTCAATCAAGCAGTAATGATAAAGCAGTACAACAATCATGTCCTAAATACTCTTGGTTAATGCAAAATGATATGTAAGAATGATGCATACCCTTGCCTACACTCCCTCAGCGTCTTCATCTTACGGCGCGCATGGCAACCACCCGAAAGTGCTCTTCCACGCCAAAGCACATGCAATGCAGTACATGCACGTGATTAGCCAGGTTCTTACTTAGGTTTATTCATACAACATGATTGAAAAACTAAGGTACCTCCCTTATATCAATACCCAAACAATGATCCATTCTAAGGTCGTCAGTCCTAGTAAATCTTATATGAAGTTGCAGTTCTAGGCCACTGCAAAGGGTTCGTCACCTGATCAGTGCAGACCTAGTTTATACTCTAGTTACCACGGAAAGACTCGTCACCTCAACGCAGTCCTAGAGTATACTCGAGGTCACTACCACCGACGCCCTACCAACTGGCAGTCTATTTTCAAAGGCTCGTCGCCAACTCGACTGAGGACCACAGCCATGCTGCACCGGGGTAGGCCTATTTCATACTCGAGGTCACTACAAAGGGCTCATCACCTGATCAGTGTAGGCCGACAACTCGAATACAGTGTCCCATACCACCGTATTTGGCTCACGAGTTTAGTTACTCACTGGACACTACGGGGAGGCTAGTCGCCCCAGCATAAGCCGACAGCTCGACCACGGTGTCCCATACCACCATGTCCGGCTCATGAGTCTTAGCGGATCGAGGTACCAAGGTTAGCGGGGTTTCCAATGGTGAGTTTGGTATCCTAGGTTCAAGTAGTAGCGTCCAAACATGGTGAACACCCATCGGGCCAATCGGGTTACTTGACAAGCTCGACTGGTACGAGCGTACGCTGAAGTAGCCGACAAGGTACCATTGTCGACAACCATCGTACGACTCGGATTCATCGAACGTGTCTTATGTGGCGAAATGACCTCGGCCACAAAATCAAGACCTGTTACCGATTGCCTGGATTATATAATAGCCCCAACCACATTCAATTACAACAAGTAATCATATGAGATAATTAAAGTAGTAATGAACAAGTAATTCAAATCCTATGACTATTTGAGCATTTTCTGAAGTACAACATAAACATGAATCTACACATATGCATTCCATAAGTAAAACAATTAATATAAAACAAATTTCATGGAAGAAATCATATACATCGTTAAAACAGTTGAGAATCCTATCTCAACACCCACTTAAAGTACAATTTACCAAGTGCTTACTCAAACAAACATTTTTACAAACATTTAGACTACACATAATAACATACATGACGTATGCCGATCACAACGTGTATTAGGGCAAATCCTTTCACTAAGGAGTTGTCACAAATGCAACCCATATATACCCACGATGGGTTATCATAGCAGGCAGGAATTTAAATTCCATACTCATTCAATCATTTCCACAAACACTTAGATTACCCTATATTCAACATAGTTCATATATAACTGAAAAATGAAACAGACATCGCATTTTGCATGTGAAATGGCACCCACGTCAGTCATAAATCATTAACCGACATTGAAAGCCTTGAAAACCATAACCTATACGTTCATAGTCTGCACCTTTCGCCGATAGACTCGTAACGAACTCAATTTAAACACTAAGCCTTTGTCTACGGCGCCACAACAACCTATAACAGAGAATAGGTTAGCTATTCCACCATCTATTCTATTTGAATCTCTAAAATAGGTTAGGGTTAGGATTTCTTACCCAAGTACGGAGTCAAAATCGCCGGAATAGCGATACGGAAGCAGTAGCTAAGCACGTGGAGTGATGGAATTGAATCCCAGGAACTTGCTCCCACTTTCTCTCTCACTTTCTCTCTCTCTCCTTCCCTCTTTGCTCTCTTCTCTCTCCTAGGTTTTCCAAATTCGTATGGAATGAGAGAGAAAGGGTTTAAGCCCTTATATAGGCCCAGAACTAACCGGAATGGCCCCAAGGCCAAGGTATACTTAGGTTATAGGAAAAACCCATCTATTTCGGCTCAACGGAGCACTTCTGGAGGACGCCTTCTGCATGCGGTCGGACTTAAGCTCCCTGGCATTGGATCTAGGTTGAGTCAAGTTTTCAGTTCGATCGAATTTACAGATCGACCGTGGCGGACCAGTTTCAGTTCAACGGTCACCAGTACTCGATCAGGGCCACAAGTGCACTAACATGTGTGAGAAATTTCCCTTGATCTGAGGATGTATTAGGTCAGATTCTGATGGTCTGAATCCTTATATTTGGCCCGCAAGGGACACGTCTCAGTTTACTTAAATCTGAGTTCAATTTCTAAAGGTATTTGTGTTTCTCACACACTTTATTCCGGGCTCAAGTTGTGCATTTTTGGACACAGTCAGGACTTGATTTCTGAGATAATTGTCAAGCCTAGCAAGGTGGTCATAATCGTTTAGTTTCATGGTAATTGGACTTTCGACGTGCGGTCCAGGTCCGATAAGGAGTTTCGTGATGCTCTCGAGAGTAACTGGGTAATGAGATTGATCCTAAATTAAAGGGTAATGTAGCATCGATGATTCTACAAGTTTTAGGTCTTGCAGTTCGTATTTAAAGTGGTTCAAACAAATTTCACAGCTAATCTAGTTTAACACTTAGTTAATTTCGTCTAATTTCTAAAGGATTTGGTCCTGAGTGATTTCTACCTGAGGTGGTACTCGGGTCTTTGCACGGATTTTTTCGGGACGTTACAACATTGAAGCTTGAGCTTAAGGTTCAAAGTATATGAACTTTGTCTTGACTTGAAGCTTTGAAAACTTGAACTATTGAAGCTTGAAAGATTGACTCACACTTGGTGTTGTACTCGAACATGAGCATGTAATCTTGCATTTCTTGAAGTAAAGATCTTTGTTCTTGAGAGATGCACAATCTTCATTATGTAGATGAGCTACACAAGACAGATTCCAAGAGGTTTTGGCACTACAAAATTTGACAATGATAGGAGCTAGAAACTATAGCACTTATAATCTCCCCCTTTGTCAAATTTGTGACAAAACACACTTCATAAAAACATAAGCATTATATGAACAAAGAATCATGCACCAGTTATCAATATAAACCAGTTACAACCTGGTTAAAGAATCATGCACCAGTTATAAACAGGTCAAAACAAATCGCATCACATCACATCAATTCCTCCAATAATACTCCCCCTTACTTACTCCCCTTTTCAAATAATGGATGATGGCTACATATCCACAATCCGTCCAATCCACAATCCACCACATGACAATCCACACAATCAACATGATAAAATTCTCCCCCCTTTTGTCACAAGATGACAAAGGAAGGAACCCATAAAGGAACATGAAGTAGATAAAGAAGGAAGAATATGAAGAGTAATGAGGAATAAATGAACAAGATAGTTAATATTAGAAAACCATGAGTAAGCATTGTTCAAGCATAATTTACCATGTTCAACCAAATTAAACCAAGTCAACCAAGTTCAACCAAGTTCAACTCCATAACAGAAAGCCAAGTATTATAAGAGTTATTGCAAACCAAGATAAGCAAATACTAATCAGAACCTGATGAAGGAGCAAGTATGGTAGGATCAAGATTATGAAGTTCCTTGTTCAGGTGCCTAAGATATTTGCGCATATATTTGAATTGTAAATCATGGGACATATTCATGTTCTCTACCTTCTCCTCAAGTGAGCGCAACTGTGCATCAAAATTAGACGGCTGATAATCAGGATCATCTACCGAATCGGATTCGATCTCATAAAAAATATCATCCATGTTAATGTCATCTGGAGGTAAATCAGCTTCCTCTTCATTCACTGCATTAGCTCCACTAACACCCACATTGACTTAGCCTACGGCCAACCTCAGATTCATTTTGTTGATATTGGAATTGTTGAAGATTAGGTGTTGAATGGGAACCTCTCCAACAGGCATAACCACTAAAATATGAGTGGCCAACACAATCATAAGATATGCGAAAGGAATGTCACTGTGTCCAGGATGGAGACAAAATGAATGATACAATGACAAATTAGAGAGGGAAGGCATACACTGGTTCCAGAAATAACGGAATGAAGAATCCGAACCATGAAAGTAGTGAGTTCGGTTTTGTTACCAGAACGGGGATAAACATTTGAAATAAAAATCTTGTGAAAGACTCTGTATCTGGGTAACAAATACTTTGAGGCAAGCACATTTTCAGAAGGATTCCATTCAACATCTATATTGCACAGATCTCTAGTAAGCATACACTTTTCAGATTCAGATGATTTATTTACTAGAGTGCTAATGGGAATACCTTCATCATTAACAGGTATGTCCATTTGACCAAAGATTAGATGTCGGTCTACTTCAACTGGACCTTCTCTAGTATCAATAACAAATGTCAGATTTTCAGTTAAAAAATCAGAAATACATGCATACATAGCTTGCACAATGGACCGGTAAGCTGGTCCACCCTAATGTAGAATGTTAACCCAACTTACAGATTGGAGGAGAGGAAGGATTTCAAATGGAGCTAAATGTTCAACATGAACAGGTCGTTCAACTATAACATTGTGCAACCTAATATCCTTCACATAAGAGGGATCATCTGCGGGTGATCGAAGGTGGTGCGCTGTGATAGGTGCCGACCTAAACATTGAAGGACCACGAGAAGTTTTCTTTTTGCCTCTACCTTCCATTTGCAACTAAGAAATCAAGGAACCAAGTGGTTGAAAAAAAAGTAGAGTGAGATTTCACAAAATCAGATTTTGGAGAAGAAAACCCCAAAAACCACTACGAATCAAGAAAAAAATCACACCAATGATGAAAAAGGAGTGATAAGATCTTGAATCTACAAAGACTATGTAAATAAAGCACTAACCTTGAAGAACTAGGAGATGGGTTCGATCGGTCGACCTAGGACCCGTTGGAGAAGAAACCCAAAATGAAGAAAAAAAGATTTTTCCTCCAAATAAATCACCAACCCGCGCTACACGACTGGTCGAGTATATGCTTGACTGGTCGTGTCACTACTGGTTGAGTATGCACTCGACTGGTCGTGCACAGTCCAAAATATGCATTTTTCATAAAATTTGAAATTCTAATCATTTAAGATAACAAATATATACAATATGATACAGAAATGCATAAATAATCAATTCAAATTGTACATACCGAGATCAAATTTCAATTTAGCAAACCTGCTTTTGTCAAGCAGTTTTGTGAATATGTCAGTAAGTTGAGTCTCGGTCAGAATATATTCCAAAGAAATTATCTTGTCTTCCACTAATTCACGAATGTAGTGATATCTAATGTCAATGTGCTTGGTTCTTGAATGCTGGATTGGATATTTAGATATATTAATTGCACTGGAATTATCACAATATAAAACCATAAAATCCTGTGCAATTTCGTAATCACTTAACATTCTTTTCATCCATACAAGTTGAGTACATGCATTACCTGCTGCAATATATTCAGCCTCAGTAGTTGAGAGCGATACAAAACTTTGTTTCTTACTTAACTAAGAAACTAAATAGTTCTCAACATAGAAACAACCACCACTGGTTGATTTTCGGTCATCAATGTTACCAGCCCAATCAGCATCCGTGTAACCAGCTAATTGAACAATAGTATCATGTGGATACCAGAGACCAAGATTTGATGAACTTGCGACATATCGCATAATCCGCTTAACAACAGTTAAATGTGACTCTTTAGGGTCAGATTGATATCTAGCGCAAATTCCTACGCTAAATGCAATATTAGGTCTACTTGCAGTTAAATAAAGCAAACTTCCAATCATGCTGCGATATAGTTTAAGATCCACATCTTACCTGCAGAGTCCTTTGAGAGTTTTAAAGTAGTACTCATAGGAGTATCAAAATTTTTACCATTCTCAAATCTGAACTTTTTAACTAAGTTCAGAGCATATTTGATTTGAGAAATAAAGAAAGCATCAGGTTGTTGTTTAACTTGTAACCCTAGAAAATAATTCAATTACCCAACCATGCTCATTTGGAACTTAGATTTCATAAGATCTGCAAACTCAACAGTCATGTCAGCACAGGTAGATCCATAAATTATATCATCAACATAAATTTGCACTATTAAAATGTGATCATTATGTTTCTTTACAAACAATGTCTTACCAACACTTCCCATTATAAAGTTATGACTTAGTAAAAACTTAGTCAACTTTTCGTACCATGCCCTAGGAGCTTGTTTCAAACCGTAAAGTGCCTTTTTCAAGCGGTAGACATGATTAGCATTCTTAGGGTCTTCAAAACCCGTTGGTTATTCAACATACACATCTTCATCTAAATCGCTATTTAAGAAAGCACTCTTTACATCCATTCGATATATTTTGAACTTTCTAAAGCATGCAATGGATATAAATAGTCTGATAGATTTAAGACGAGCTACTGGGGCAAAGGTCTCATCATAATCGATTCCTTCAATTTAAGTGTACCCTTGTACAACCAGCCTAGCCTTGTTTCTAATAATATTACCAAGTTCATTAGACTTATTTTTGAAAATCCATTTAGTTCTGATAATGTGTTTATCTTTAGGTCTAGGAACTAAGTACCAAACATCGTTTCTAATGAATTGATTAAGCTCTTCTTGCATTGCAACTATCCAGTTTTCGTCAGTAAAAGCTTCTTTTACGTTAGCCGGTTCTATCTGAGATGTAAAGCACACGTAGTTATACAAATCTTCTAGTTGTTTACGAGTGCACACACCAGTGAGAGGGTTTCCAAGAATTTGATTTGTTGGATGGTCTTTAATTGTTCTTAGTTCAGTATTCTGTAGACTTGATGAAAAGTCTGGTTTATCAATTAGAAGAACTTCATCATTTTCTGAACTTGAGACAGGTGTATTCAAGTGATCGTCAATAACCACATTAATGGATTCTTGAATAACACCAGTCCGTTTATTAAGAACCCGATACGCTTGACTATCCAGAGCATACCCTAAAAATATCCCTTCATCACTTTTAGTGTCAAATTTACTCAGATTCTCTCAGTCAAGGAAAATGTAGCACTTACTGCCAAAAACTCGAAAGTATTTAACTGTAGGCTTCTTATCAAACCACATTTCATAAGCCGTTTTACTTTTTGATTTTCTATTATAAACACAGTTAATTATATAACACGCAGTATATGCGGCTTCGGCCTAAGATTTTTAGAGAGCTTCATACTATTTAATATTGAAGCACTCTATTTGCCATTTCTTGAAGCACTCTATTTTTTCTTTCTACTATACCATTTTGTTGTGGTGTTTTGGGCGCAGAGAATTCATATGATATTCCCTGATCACTGTAAAACTTTTCAAAACCGCTATTCTCAAATTCTGATCCATGATTGCTACGGATCTTACAAACTTGAGATTCTTTTTCAATTTTGATACGTTTGAGTATCCTTTTTACATCATCGAGAGTTTCTGATTCGTCTCTTAAGAAGACTACCCAAGTATATCTGGTAAAGTCATCAACAATTACCAGTATGTACTTCTTGCCACCTCGACTCTCCGTTCCAGTTGGTCCAACAAGATCCATATGGAGGAGTTCGAACGGTTTAGATGTGACATTAGAGTCCACCTTTTTGTGAGAACTCCTAGTTTGCTTGCCAATCTGGCATTCGCCACATATTTTATCTATTTTCTGTATTTTGGGTAAGCCTCTTACTAACTCTCTTTTGCTCAATCTATACAAGTTGCGATAGTGTATATGTCCAAGGCGTTTATGTCATAACTTAGTCTCATCGGTATGGACCATTGTTGAGGCTCAAATATTGTATATCAGACCCCATTTATTGCCTGGATTTACGAACGTTGTACTGTTTAACGGTCTGATTTAGTAGTGTTTGTGATGCAGGGTGTATTTACGAGATTGGACTGAAATAGTATGCCAAAAGCATGGATTTAACGCTCATGAGTCACCAATGCAAGGGATGGACCCCAGGGGACCAAGATCGACAGATTTACATGCCAGAGATTCGAGAAAATCGAGAAATTGAAGCTCAAGTGGCCTGGAAGTCTGCCAGAATGTAAGATCACAGGGTTTGCACCATCTGTTCGGCTTGAAACTTCATACATGGTCTGAGGACCATAAATGAACCGAACACGTCAAATTTGAGCCAACGGATCCCTGTGGAAATGGTCCAATGGATAGATCAGTCCACAATACTTTGATTTGGAGCCCACCCGAGATCTGGATATGCTTCAAGTTCGGTCTCAACCCCTTAAATGGGTAGAAAAAAGAATGGATGGATTGGATTTCTTGAAACATCAAGATGGGACCCACTTTATGGGACGAGAGCGTGACATCTCACGTGCACACGAGGTGCACCGGATCGCACTGAGTGGTCAAAGTCGGTTTTGACCGATCTTCTCTTTAAAAATCAAAAATGGAAATTTCTGTTTTATCAGCGTCCCCAGCATACCCTCGGTTTGCAGTTGTGGGCCCCACACATTGTTCATACGGACAATCCAAACCATCCATTAGATTCCCAAGGCTCATTCTACCAAGGCCTAGGTGATGATATTTTAAGAAACATAGAGGATAGGATCGTAACCATTCAAGTAAGAGATGAACGACAGTAAGAAAAATCCAGTGGACCGCACCAGAACCCATCCAAAACCGACCATACCCGACCGAAATTTCGAGGGGAATCTGGTGGACGATTCGGATTTCTCAAAAGACAAGGGAAGTGGGCCCCACCGAGAGTCCAGCGCCGACCGTCTGCGGTCTCTGTTCGCGCGTCCGTGAAATTCGGCAGTCATGGGCCCCACTATGTTCATGATCGTCGTCGGATCGGTGATCTGAGCCGTCCATCTTGAAGTACATCGAAAACCATCCAAAGAGATGCTATTTTAACACCTTTTGACGGATACTAGGAGGACCAGCGGGAGCGTTTCTCAAGTTGTACACGTAACTGTGTAGTATTTTTCAGAAACGGAAACTCCTGCTACGAACTGCGCTGCGGAAGTCTCCACCGACTGCAGCAGAAACGGAAAGTTCTTCCCATCAACCTATAAAGAGAGAGTGAAGAATAAGGAAGAGGTACGGCTGGAAAGAGAGAGAGAGACAGGGAACGTGAGAGAGACAGATAGAGAGTTGTTTTTTTATTTTCTTTTTCTTTTTATTTTATTCTGTTTTGTTTGAGAGATCTAGCCAATCATGGTTGGCTAAACCTCTTAGCTAGGGCTAAGAGGTGAAGCTTGTGGCGTGATGGAAAGATCCTATGGCTCTAATTTATGTTAGATGGAATGAATTTCTTTTGATTCTAGTTGTTTGGGAATACTTTTAGTCTTTTTTAATGATTTGTTGTGACTAACATTACAATATGTCTGTGATGGCTCTGAGTATTTCTTTTCCCTTATTTGGATTATGATTTCAGGAAATTCTGTTGTTCGCCATTGTCCCATGGACATGGTTGGATGATGGAATCCTTCCTCACACTCATACATCTCTTGATTGGTTTTGGATTGGTCTATGTTTTGTTATTTACCTTGTCTCTTAGGCATGGATTTGTGATGGAATCATACCTAATTCTTATATCTTTCATCTCTTTGAAAACTAGATCAAAAGGAGGTTCGTATTGATTTTCAGGTTATATCTTTCAACTGGATGAAGATGGGACTCTAAGTCCAGTTGCGTTCATGAATCGATCGTAGATCTCCCTGATCTCTACAAGTGGATCCTCTGAATCCCTAGTTTCCCACCTCAAAATTCTACTATTTTTAAATTACTATTTCACCATTATTCACTCATATTCACTGGATTTAGATTTCATCTTATTCTAGTTCTAGTTCTAGCTACTTTCAGATTACGTACAAGTTTCAGTCCCTTAGGATTCGACCTCAGTCTTACCGAGTTTATTACTACATCACAATACTTGGGGAGTGAACAAGTTTTTGGCGCCGTTGCCGGGTTGACGGTTACGTTTTCTGAAATTAACTAGTTTTAGGATTAGTTTAAGATTAGGATTTTTCTAACTTCAGGTTTAGGTTTTTTTATTTCTAGAAACTAACTTGTTTTCCTGTTTTGTAGGATCCTGACAAACTTCTAATTTGGTAATCCCTTTCTAATTCCTCTACTTTTTCTATTTTTAGAAGTAGGGTTTGAGTTTTAGAAAATTTCTAATTCTAGGCTTTCTTTTAATTTTAGAAATTTTCTATTTTCTAATTTTAGAAAATTTTTCCTTTTTAGAAACTAACATTACTTTTTATTTTAGGATTAGTTTTTTTCTTCTTTTCTTCTTCTTCTTCTTTTTTTTTTTTTTTTTTTTTTTTTTTTTTTTTTTTTTTTAAAAAAAAACTTTCTAACTTTAGGTTTAGAACTTTCCTAATATTTTTAGAAACTCTCTAATTTTAGGTTTTATTTTCTCCTTTTAGAAATTTTCTAATTCTAGTATTTTTCTATTTTAGGAACTAGTTTATTTTTAGAAACTTTCCTCTTTTGTTTTTAGAAACTAGGTTAGTTATTTTCCTTTTTAGAAACTCTTTCTAATTTTAGAAACTAACTCATCTTTCTTTTATTTTATTTTTAGAAACTTTCCTTTTTAAGAACTAGTTTATTTTTAAAAAAACTTTTAATTTTAGGTTTAGATTTGTATTTTAGAAACTCTCTTATTCTAGGTATTCTTTTTAGAAACTAACTTAGCTTCTAGGTTTAGGAAACTTTCCTTTTTAGAAACTAACTTTCTATTTCAATTGTAGGAACTTTCTACTTTAGACTTTCTATTTAGAAACTAATA
Organism: Magnolia officinalis; assembly: GCA_021015155.1. Taxonomy (NCBI): domain Eukaryota; kingdom Viridiplantae; phylum Streptophyta; class Magnoliopsida; order Magnoliales; family Magnoliaceae; genus Magnolia; species Magnolia officinalis. The sequence goes on along the minus strand of JAJHSJ010002366.1, from coordinate 26,384 downwards.
TCTTTTATTTTCTTTTGCAGGATCTTAACATAGAAACTTCTATTTGGTACCTTCCTTCTAACTTCTCCTCCTCTTACTTTCCATACTGTGTGTAGGATCTTTTCTTTTGTTTTTCTTAGGATTAGATTCAGAGTTCGGGTTTCACCATGTATATGCACGAGTGGGAACATCAATATGCTGAGATAGCTTTTGAGCATGTGAAAAAGTGTGAAGGGATGTATGATGATTATGACAGAAATTAACCTATATCTCAGAATTTTCCTGAACAATCATCGAGAACCGACCTGAGCATACCGCTCCATCGGTTAAGAAGTCCTTACACAATTATATACGGGAGAAAATTCCACCCCACGGACAGTACGTGAGTGTTGGGGTTATTATAACTATGGGAGTGAGAATTATTATCACCCATCTGAGAAAAAGAAAACAATGCGTGATATATTATGAGTGATAATAAGTATTACCAACCATCAGATTGTCCCACTTATGATCCATATGACTATAATCAATGGAAACATCAATGTCAGGAAGCTGAACCAGCTATATATCATAGTGATAATTCTCTTGGGTCCTCTACCTTTGACACCCAATCAGAAACAATCCAAGAGGATTCACTTCAGAAGTTCATGAAAGCACAAGAGCAGTTCAATCAACTTGTCATACAATCATGTGAATTGCTCACAACCTCAATTCCAATCATTCAGTCACAACTTATGGAGAAGGAAGAGGCTAGGTTATCCCAGCCTCATCCTAATCTAGAAACAGAATGTGAAGAAAGTGATCATAACTCGCTTGTGGCAGAAAATGAAATTACGAATGAGGAATTGGATTTCATTAATGAGCAGATGGTTCAATTTTTCGATGAGTCGATCTCGATGACTGTCCAAAGGAATGATCAAGAGACGTGGGTGTCTTTCAAATATAATGACAGTGACACACTTCACTCACATGACACACATGATTTCACTGATGAGGTAGAGGTTAGTTTATTCGAACCTCAACTCAATCTAGGAATAGAATGTGAGGAATGTGATCCCGTCCCAAGTGCATAATGCACGGAACTGGACGATGATGCGTACTGGGATTCAATCTCAAGTGTGGCCCCTACCAATGATCAAGAGGTTCAGAAAATTATCAACCATAAGGATCAACTCCACCTGTCTGACATGACTGATTTGAATGTGAAGAATGAACCATTTTCAACTAAACCTTCCAACCCTTGTGATACATGTTTGGACCACTGCCCTGAATTGAATGATGATATGATTCGGGCGATAGACGATTTGCCTGATATAACTCTGGAATTTGAAACTACCCAATTAAGGCTACAATCTGAGCTACACACTTTAGATGATTCAATGCCTCCACTGAAAAGCTTCAATGACCAGAGTCTTCACATCAATTCTTCACCTATTGATTGTTCATCTGTCTATGAAGAGCAAGAGCAACCAAGCATGCGTCCATCTACTTCAAAAGACGATGGAATCCTTGAGCTCATCATCACAAATTTCGATGCAGGAGACGAGTCACTCCCAGCTGATTTTTCCACATCTTTGAACTCATGCTTGGCACACCTTGTGGATTCTAACGACCTCATAATACAAGAAAAGATGGATTCCTTGCATGACACTACCTCAGTGGTTGCTATGGACCAAGCGCACCCTTACTCTGAAGCCCCTTCTTCCCCAAACTCTGAATGTTTACCACTAAAGGAAGATGAGCTAAAAATTGAACCAAAGTCTGGAACTTCGGAATGCATTGAGACTACTTTACTTCCTAAAAATTTTTCTGAATTTTACCTACCTGTAGTCTCTGATTCACCATGGGATACTAACTTTGAGACTTTTTTTTGACACAGGTGAATCATATATACTTTGGATACCTCAGGTGAATCAACGATGAATTTTTGCTGAGGTACATAAGTTTCCTTGGTCATTCATGCTCCAGGGCATCAAAGCCTATTGCAAAAAGGGCTTTTGGATGATCCTGTTGAGAAACCTACTGAAAAATTTATCACGATACTGGCCAGAAGAGGAACCTTACGGCATGACTGAGTACCTTTTCCCCTGCTTTCATAGGACTAGGGTATTTGGCTTTATGCCATTCTAGGATAGTCGGCTTTATGCCATTAGGTTAGTTTTCTTTCTAAGTTATTTTTTCGTGTTTTCACTCTCGTGCTGACCTGCTCTCATGATGTAATCATTGTGGAAACGTCTTTCTCGATTCCTTCGTCCAGGTATTATCTTCCCATCACTTCTCATTTACTTTCATTGTCCCAAGTACATTGCATGCTTATTTCTTTTACATTGAGGACAACGTAGATTTTAGGTTGGGGGTAGGAGATTAGGTTACCTAATCAGTATTTTCTTGGTCTTAAGCAAAATTTGTGAAAATTTTTCTAGAATTTCTTGTAAATTCAATGTGATTTTGACAGGACATCTTTGATTTAGAATTACAGGATACAGAATGTTGGTGATTTACTACTCTTGGACTTAGTTATCTGTTAGATTTCACAGTTACGTTCGAATTATTAATCCATGATTAGAAGTTGTAAACATTGATTGAGTCATGATTTCACATGTCACATCTCGCTTTCACATTAAGGTTTCAGTTTGATATTGAAGGGTTAACTTGGTAATCACTAAGCATGTAAGGAATCAGCCTGGAAAATTTGCCCATAATGATCAAGTGAAGAAAAAGAAAATACCTAGCTAAAAAATAATAAAAAAATTTAAAAAAATTAAAAAAAAAAAAGAAGAAGAAGAAGATACCTTTAGAAAGGGTTGGGCGAATAATCTTCACCATAGGTTTGCTCCCTATAGGTGTAGAGTTAATTCCCCATGGAAAATATGTGAAAAAGGTTGGGTGTACGGTCTTCACCATAGGTTTGCTCCCTATAGGTGAAGATCTGATTTCCCTCGGCGTTACTTTAAAAAAAAAAAAAAAAAAAAAGGTCAAAAGCTGGAAGAATGGAAGAATGATCTGTAAGGCACGTTTAGTTAATCATGAATTCTCTTGTTGGTTACCAATGATATCTTGAAATAGAGAAGTGAATTTTAATGATGATAAGCCGAGATTAGACTATACACTCATGGATCCTAATGTTTAGAATTTTTCCAATTGATGGATTAATACCTTTGGACTTGATTATGAAGTCTACCATGCGCTCGCGTCCAGGAGAAATAATGTTCAACATTCATGAATCTTAGATTTCTAGTATCTGGATTGTTTTAAAATCACTCGAGTTTATAGAAACTGTCCTGTAATTCTCAACTTATTTTTCGCATACCTTGCTTGGGACTAGCAAGATGCTGGTTGGTGGTTGTGTTGAGGGTCAAATATTGTATATCAGACCCCAGTTATTGCCTGGATTTACGAACGTTGTACTGTTTAACGATCTGATTTAGTAGTGTTTGTCATGCAGGGTGTATTTATGAGATTGGACTGAAATAGTATGCCAAAAGCATGGATTTAACGCTCATGAGTCACCAATGCAAGGGACGGACCCCAGGGGACCAAGATCGACAGATTTACATGCCAGAGATTCAAGAAAATCGAGAAACTGAAGCTCAAGTGGCCTAGAAGTCAGCCAGAATGCAAGATCACAGGGTTTGCACCATCTGTTCGGCTTGAAACTTCATACATGGTCTGAGGACCATAAATGAACCGAACACGTCAAATTTGAGCCAACGGATCCCTGTGGAAATGGTCCAATGGATAGATCAGTTCACAATACTTTGATTTGGAGCCCACCCGAGATCTGGATATGCTTCAAGTTCAGTCTCAACCCCTTAAATGGGTAGAAAAAAAGAATGGATGGATGGGATTTCTTGAAACATCAAGATGGGACCCACTTTATGGGACGAGAGCGTGACATCTCACGTGCACACGAGGTGCACCGGATCGCACCGAGTGGTCAAAGTCGGTTTTGACCGATCTTCTCTTTAAAAATCAAAAACGGAAATTTCCATTTTATCAGCGTCCTCAGCATACCCTCAGTTTGTAGTTGTGGGCCCCACACATTGCTCATATGGACAATCCAAACTGTCCATTAGATTCCCAAGGCTCATTCTACCAAGGCCTAGGTGACGATATTTTAAGAAACAAAGAGGAGGATGGGATCGTAACCATTCAAGCAAGAGATGAACGGCAGCAAGAAAAATCCAGTGGACTGCACCAGAACCCATCCAAAACCAACCATACCCGACCGAAATTTCGAGAGGAATTTGGTGGACGGTTGGATTTCTCAAAAGACAAGGGAAGTGGGCCCCACCGAGAGTCCAGCACCGACCATCCGCGGTCTCTGTTTTCGCGTCCGTGAAATCCGGCAGTCGTGGGCCCCACTATGTTCATGATCGTCGTCGGATCGGTGATCTGAGCCGTCCATCTTGAAGTACATCGAAAACCGTCCAAAGAGATGTTATTTTAACACCTTTTGACGGATACTAGGAGGACCAGCGGGAGCGTTTCTCAAGTTGTACACGTAACTGCATAGTATTTTCAGAAACGGAAACTCCTGCTACGAACTGCACTGCGGAAGTCTCCACCGTCTGCAGCAGAAACGAAAAGTTCTTCCCATCGACCTATAAAGAGAGAGTGAAGAATTAGGAAGCGGTACGGCTGGAAAGAGAGAGAGAGAGAGGGAATGTGAGAGAGGCAGATAGAGAGTTGTTTTTTTTTATTTTCTTTTTCTTTTTATTTTATTTTGTTTTGTTTGAGAGATCTAGCCAATCATGGTGGCTAAACCTCTTAGTTAGGGCTAAGAGGTGAAGCTTGTGGCGTGATGGAAAGATCCTACGCTCTGATTTATGTTAGATGGAATGAATTTCTTTTGATTCTAGTTGCTTGGGAATACTTTGTCTTTTCTAATGATTTGTTATGACTAACATCACAATATGTCTGTGATGGCTCTGAGTATTTCTTTTCCCTTATTTGGATTATGATTTCAGGAAATTCTGTTGTTCGTCATTGTCCCATGGACATGGTTGGATGATGGAATCCTTCCTAACACTCATACATCTTTTGATTGGTTATGGATTGGTCTACGTTCTGTTATTTACCTTGTCTCTTAGGCATGGATTTGTGATGGAATCATACCTAATTCTTATATCTTTCATCTCTTTGAAAACTAGATCAAAAGGAGGTTCATATTGATTTTCAGGTTATATCTTTCAACTGGATGAAGATGGGACTCTAAGTCCAGTTGTGTTCATGAATCGATCGTAGATCTCCCTGATCTCTACAAGTGGATCCTATGAATCCCTAGTTTCCCACCTAAGAATTCTACTAGTTTTAAATTACTATTTCACCATTATTCACTCATATTCACTAGATTTTGATTTCATCTTATTCTAGTTCTAGTTCTAGCTACTTTCAGATTACGTACAAGTTTCAGTCCCTTGGGATTCGACCTCGGTCTTACCGAGTTTATTACTACATCATAACCCTATACTTGGGGAGTGAACAACCATGTAACACGATAGATTAGATGAGCTATAATCACTTACGATGTAGTAGTTATTAGAAGTTCTACGACTAGTTAATATTACAGAACCATTTTTATTTAAGATTTCACATCCTTGGTTAGTAAATTTACACTGTGATTATTATCGTATATTTGAGAGATGTTTAATAAGTTGTATTTTAACCCTTCTACATATAAAACATTCTTAAATAAAGGGAGGTTAAAGAGTTGAACCGTACCTTGGCCAACAATCATGCAGTTGCTACCATCACTGAATGTGACTGAACCATCAGTCATATCTTTAAGATTGGTGAACAGACCTTTGTTACCTGTCATGTGTTTGGAGCATCCACTATCTAGGTACCATTTTGAATGGCTCGTAGCTTTGAAAGCAGTGTGGGCAGCCAAGCAGGTAACTTTAGGAACCCATTTCATTACAGTCTTGGGTTTAGAAGTATAGTTGGTCTTCTTATGTTTATAGTTGTTATAAGTCTGAGCCAATGAGTTAGATTTTAAGAGCTCCTTAAGTAAATCAACAATTTTCTCCGCTAAAGGATTACGATTCTGATTTTTATAGTTGATATGGTTACTTTTAGGTTTTAGGGTTTGAAAAGTTTTATTATTTTTAGAATGATTTTGATTTAGGCTTTTCCCTTTTGAGTTTGAAGACTCCCCTTTCACAAATCTGGGTGGAGTATTCTTATGTTTAGGAGGAATACGTTTTTTGTAGCCCGATCCAGATCGATCGCCACATTTTCTGGATCCGGATAAAAAAATTTCTAACTTAAGATCACCTTGGGCATACCTCCAAGTGTCTTTTAAACTCAAAAGTGAAGAGACTTCAACTTTTAGCTTTTCATTTTCAGATTTTAAGTTTTCAACTTGGGAGTTTTTGAAATCTAAGTCACACTTAATTTATTTATTTTTTTTTAAAAAAAAACAATCTAAAATGTGTGATTTTTCTAAAACAAGATTATCAAAATTTTCTTTAAGTTTTAAAAATTTTCTTTCTGAAGTTTTAGTTTTACCGCAATTATACAACTTTCCTTGTATAGGGCATTATAAGCATCTTGAAGATCTTCTTTTATTTTCATGATCACTATTCAGATTTTCTTCACTAGTTGAATCATCTGAAATAGTGAACTTGGCTAGAGTCATAAGGGCTTTAACTTCAATACCCGACTCGGTTTCAGAATCTTCTGACTCAGAAAGGTTTCAGAGGAGGAAGATTCATCCCAAGTAGCTAACATTCCTTTACCAAAAAATAGGGCAACGCCGATGGCTAAAATCCGTCGACAATGACTTTCCGTGACGGATTTTAGCCATCGCAAGGTCCGTCGGTAAAGGGTGCGTCGGCGTTGCTCACCGACAGATAAAAACCATTAGCGTTGTCGACAGCTAAAATCCATCAGCATTTTCGGCAGCTAAAACCCATTGGCGTTGTTGGCGGCTAAAACCCTTTGGAGTTGTCAACGGCTAAAACCCGTCGGCTTTGTCCACAGCTAAAATCAGTCGGCGTTTTCGGCGGCTAAAATCCGTCAGCGATGTCGGCGGCTAAAATCCGTCGACATAACCGACTGCTAAAATCCGTTGGCGATTTTCATTAATTAAAAAAAATAATATTAAGAATTAAGAATTTGACCTGTGGAGGTTTTCTGGAGGTTTCTTGTTTTGTCATTGTAAGGAATAATAACACGTGCACTATGAAAATTCTAGAAAGAATATAGAAATCAAAGAAATGAGAATAAGGTTAAGGTTTAGGTTTAGGAAATTGGGTTTGGGTTCGGGATCGGGTTTAGGTTTGGATTTTCAAGTTTACGTTTAGGTTTAGGTTAGGAAGTTGAGATTAGGATTAGGTGTAGGTTTTTAAGTTTAGGGATTTGAGAATACATTTAGGTTTTAGGATTAGGTTTAGGTTATAGGTTATAGGTTTAGGTTAAGGTTAGGTTATAGGTTATAAGTTTAGGTTATACGTTATAGGGTTATAGGTTATAGGTTTTGGTTTTGGTTAAGGTTATAGGTTTTGGTTAGGTTAAGGTTTAGGTTTATGTTATAGGTTTAGGTTGAGGTTTAGGTTTAGGTTATAGGTTATAGGTTATAGCTTTAGGGAATGGAGAATAGGTTAAGGTTTAGGTTTAGGAAATCGGGTTCGGGTCGGGATCAGGTTTAGGTTAGGGTTTCAAGTTTACGTTTAGGTTTAGGTTAGGGAGTTGAGATTAGGATTAGTGTAGGTTTAGGTTTAGGGATTTGAGAATACATTTAGGTTTTAGGATTACGTTTAGGTTTTAGGTTGTAGGTTTAGGTTTCGGTTAAGGTTAGGTTATAGGTTATAAGTTTAGGTATAGGTTATAGGTTAAGGTTAAGGTTATAGGTTTTGTTTTAGGTTAAGGTTATAGGTTTAGGTTGAGGTTAAGGTTTAGGTTAAGGTTATAGGTAATAAGTTATTAGTTATAGCTTTAGGGAATGGAGAATAGGTTAAGGTTTTGGTTTAGGAAATCGGGTTCGGGTTCGGGATCGGGTTTAGGTTTGGGTTTTCAAGTTTAGGTTTTGGTTTAGGTTAGGGAGTTGAGATTAGGATTAGGTGTAGGTTTAGGTTTAGGGATTTGAGAATACATTTAAGTTTTAGGATTAGGTTTAGGATTTAGGTTATAGGTTTAGGTTTTAGGTTATAGGTTTAGGTTAAGGTTAGGTTATATGTTATAAGTTTAGGTTAAGGTTAGGTTATAGGTTTTGGTTTAGGTTAAGGTTATAGGTTTAGGTTAAGGTTTAGGTTATAGGTTTAGGTTATAGGTTATAGCTTTAGGGAATTGAGAATAGGTTAAGGTTTAGGTTTAGGAAATCAGGTTCGGATTCAGGATCTGGTTTAGGTTTGGGTTTTCAAGTTTAGGTTTAGGTTTAGGTTAGGGAGTTGAGATTAGGATTAGGTGTAGGTTTAGGTTTAGGGATTTGAGAATACATTTAGGTTTTACGATTAGGTTTAGGTTTTAGGTTGTAGGTTTAAGGTATAGGTTTAGGTTTAGGTTAAGGTTAGGTTATACATTATAAGTTTAGGTTATAGGTTGTAGGTTATGGGTTATAGGTTAAGGTTTAGGTTTAGGTTAAGGTTTAGGTTTAGCTTTTAGTTAAGGTTTAGGTTAAGGTTATAGGTTATAAGTTATTGGTTATAGGTTTTGGGAATGGAGAATAGGTTAAGATTTTGGTTTAGGAAATCAGGTTCGGGTTCGGGATCGGGTTTAGGTTTGGGTTTTCAAGTTTAGGTTTAGGTTTAGGTTCAGGAGTTGAGATTAGGATTAGGTGTAGGTTTAGGTTTAAGGATTTAAGAATACATTTAAGTTTTAGGATTAGGTTTAGGTTTTAGGTTTTAGGTTTAGGTTAAGGTTAGGTTATAGGTTATAAGCTTAGGTTATAAGTTATAGGTTATAGGTTAAGGTTATAAGTTATAGGTTATAGGTTAAGGTTAGGTTATAGGTTTTGGTTTAGGTTAAGGTTTAGGTTATAGGTTATAGTTTAGGGAATTGAGAATAGGTTAAGGTTTAGGTTTAGGAAATCGGGTTCGGGTTTGGGATCGGGTTTAGGTTTGGGTTTTCAAGTTTAGGTTTAGGTTTAGCTTAGGGAGTTGAGATTAGGATTATGTGTAGGTTTAGGTTTAGGGATTTGAGAATACATTTAGGTTTTAAGTTTAGGTTTAGGTTTTAGGTTTAGGTTATAGGTTTAGGGAATTGAGAATAGGTTAAGGTTTAGGTTTAGGAAATCGGGTTCGGGTTCAGGATCGGGTTTAGGTTTGGGTTTTCAAGTTTAGGTTTAGGTTTAGGTTAAGGAGTTGAGACTAGGATTAGGTGTAGGTTTAGGTTTAGGGATTTGAGAATACATTTAGGTTATAGGTTTAGGTTTAAGTTATAGGTTTAGGTTTAGGTTATAAGTTATAAGTTATAGCATTAGGGAATTGAGAATAGGTTAAGGTTTAGGTTTAGGAAATCGGGTTCGAGTTCGGGATTGGGTTTAGGTTTGGGTTTTTAAGTTTAGGTTTAGGTTTAGGTTAGGGAGTTGAGATTAGGATTAGGTGTAGGTTTAGGTTAGGGATTTGAGAATACATTTTGGTTTTAGGTTTAGGTTTAGGTTTTAGGTTATAGGTTTAGGTTATAGGTGTAGGTTTAGGTTATAGGTTTTAGGTTTTAGGTTATAGGTTATAGGTTATAGGTTATAGCTTTAGGGAATTGAGAATAGGTTAAGGTTTATGTTTAGGAAATCGAGTTCGGGTTCGGGATTGGGTTTAGGTTTCAGTTTTCAAGTTTAGGTTTAGGTTTAGGTTAGGGAGTTGAGAATATGATTAGGTGTAGGTTTAGGGATTTATGAATACATTTAGGTTTTAGAAGTTTAGGTTTTAGGTTTAGGTTTAGGTTTAGGTTAAGGGTATGGTCCCTGCAAATACAGATATAAACATGACCTGTCCAAATGGCCAGGCTACTCCAATGTTGTCCATAGGAAATGGACAGCTTTATCATGGTCATAACAGCGGTTCCCACCTTCCAAGGACCCCCGCTCAACATCTGGATAGCTCCGACGTACATCCGGGTCTGCTCTATCAATTTCGAGCAAATACATAGACACGGCCTATCCAAATAGCCAGGCCACTCCAATGTTGTCCATAGGAAATTGACAGCTTCATCATGGTCATAGCAGCGGTCCCACCTTCCAGAGACCCCCGCTCAACATCCGGATAGCTCCGACGTACATCCGGATACATAAATGGTTACAGTTTCAAACAACATTATTAGCAATGTTTCAAATGCATACCTCCCTTAGAAAGTCCTTCAGTTGATCCTCATGAAAGTCCTGATCTGTAAGAACCTTAATGACAACATCCTGCATTCCATGATTGAATAAATAAGAAGATGCCTCACCTTTACTTTCAAGTCAAACAAAAATGCAAAACGTCATTTTCAAACCAAACTATACTCTATTTTCAAATCTCATGCGGCCACTTCATTCCCCCACTCTCTCCCTCGATTTCCCACTCTCACCTCTCCGTCTCTCTCTAGAAGCAAAAAAGAAGAAGATATATATATATATTATATATATCTCCGAAATGTTTTTTCAATCCATCTTCCATTTCTTCTTAACAAGAAAATCCATATTTACTAAATATTCTCATTTTTTATTTTTCAAAAGAATGAGTTCGAACTCTGAAAGCGTTGGCTCCAACACTCGTACTTTCAGCCCAAACCCTAACCAAGGACTCCAAAATTACCAAACTGCCACTGTGCGGGAACCCCCCAAATCTAGGAAAATCTAATGACTTGCAGTCAACTATTGCACAATATATGAACCTCAGCAGCACCATAAAGGTATATATAGTATTGCATGTTGAAATTATCTTCCAAGAATTAAAAAACATAATAGTCTACAAAGCACTACATCAATACATTATTCTTGCCTATAAACCAAGAAAGCCTATATATAGCATCTGCCGATCAAGTGAGTTTGCCTTGCACTTTAAACTTTCACTAAGATCATAGAGTATCAACATATGTTATATGTAAGTGTTTATGAAATTGGATAATAGAAGAAGATATAAGAGGAAGCCCAATTCCAATATATAAATTTGGTAAATTGCACCTGGAACAAGAAAATATCAAGATTCAATCAGTAAAGAGATCACACTCTCAAGAGATAAGAAAATTGCACCTCATTCTTCTGTTTGTAAAGCTCCATTTGTTGTAGATAATCTTCCCTCTGCTTCTTGGCAATCTGAAATATATAAGAAATAGAAATTAAGAGTGTTTGTAGACTTGCAGAGGCGGAGAAGAAAATGTCCAACAAGCAGAAGGTGTTACCTGATACTGAGCTATAACCTTTTCCTGAGAATCTACATACATATGAACCTGCAGAAAGCAAGCAACAAGAAACATTCTACATAAATGCATTTGTACATCAGTGCTCTTTAGTTTCGTATGAAAAAAACTGACCTTTCTCAGGAAATTTGTCATCTCTGCCTTGCATTAATGGAGAAAATAACCTTAAAATACATAATTTAGTTAATAGGAAAGATCAAATTGTAGATCGGCAATGATCAAATTGTAATTACATTCCCAGTATTTATGATGCAGAAACATTTGTAAACATCAAATTGTACATGAAATGATGCAGCAACTAGAGATATACATATGCAACTCGAGGAAGTCCACCGATTAGATAACTGTGATTGTTCAACAAAGTAGATTTCTGATCTGTTGAACATTAACATTGGGATCCACCAGACGAATGATATGTATCATCATCATCAATGCAAAATATCCCCACCTATACAAACTATTGGCCTCGAATGAAAATTCTGTTAATTCAGTCGAAGTTGGTATAAAAGCTTAGAAATTACTTACAAATTGTACATGTGGCATATAATTGTAAATTTGTAATAGAAGTTTTGTCATTTGATACAATAACTTCTACGTCAAAATATGTAAGAAAGATATACTAAGAAAGGTAAATTAAGTCCCAGATGGGCCAAAGAAAAAGCAGGAATTAGAGGGTCCTAGTGCATGTGGCAATGCCTTCCTGTCTTCCCAAATCTTTACCTGTTGCAAACCAATAAATCAAGATGATACTTGAATGTTTCAAATCATATAGAATATTTCAAAAATGAATCTGTAATGCCCTGAAAATCGGGGGTCGAGCATAAACTCAACTCCTGAGTTCTAATGCATCACTTATGCAACAAAATGAATGATGATTGAATGTTGTCTGCATTAGTGCATTGAACATGAGTGAGATTAAGCCAAAACAGCATATCATACTCCAGAGACAGTTAAATTGCAAGCGGAAGACTATGATAGATATATAAAATATAAAAACTATGGTAAGTCTCCAGAGTGTGATAAGGTTACCAGGTTAAATAATTACAAGTACAATTCTAAATTATACCAAGTAGTGTAAGGTCATCTAGTCAATATCCCAGAAAGCCCCGTCGATCAGAACACGGCTCACAGGAACCCGTCTGAAACTGCATAAAGGAGGAATCCTCCTCATCCTCATAAGAGTCCGGCTCCGCTTCACAGCATCGCCATCATCTGAAAGTCAAACAAGTCTGGTTGGTGTGTATAACACCGTCCCGTAACGTGGGAGTGAGTGGTCAACTCAGTGGAACAATAAAGCATAGGTTAACATGTTATCAATTCAGTCAAGTAGTAATGATAAAGCAGTACAATCAAACAATTCTAAATACTCTTGTTAATGTAAGTATGGAATGCAGTCATGATGTATGCCCTTGCCAAACCACCCTCGTGCGACACCATCTTACATTCGCGGCATGCTTTCATCCCTCAGTGCTCCACATCTTCCAAGCACATGCAATGCGATGATGAGCATGATTACCGAGTTGTTATTAGTCCATTTTAAACAGCAGTATTGGGAAACTAAGGTACCTCCCTTGTATCATTCCCAAACATGATCCATTCTAGGGTCGTCAGTCCTAGTTAATCTCATACGATGGTGTGTTTCTAGGTCGCTGCAAAAGTTGTTAGGGCTGTTACACGCATTTGTTACACCACTCCCCCATCACCCTTTTAACGGTTCATCACTAAATTGATACAGACCTAGTTCATACTCTATTCACTGCGATAAAACTCGTCGCCTCACCACAAATTCAGAGTATGCTCGAGGTCACTACAAAGGGCTATCAGGGCTGTTGCTCGCAATCGTTGCACCACTCCCCCATCACCTTATCAATGTAGGCCGACAGCACGAATATAGTATCCCATACCACCATAATCGGATCACGAGTTTGGTTGCTCACTGGTCACTACGGGGAGGCACGTGTCCCCAGCATAGGCCGACAGCTCGACCACGGTGTCCCATACCACCAGCCCGGCTCATGAGTCTTAGCGGATCGAGGTACCATGGTTAACGGAATTTCACTGGTAAGTTTGGTACCCAAGGTTCAAGCAGTAGCGTCCAAACATGGTGAACATACATTAGACATATCGGGTTACTTGACGACCTTGACTAGCTCGAGCACACAATCAACTGAACGACATGAAGTGCATAAGCACTTTCCATGGCCTAATCACTGTCGCCAACCGAAGTATGACTCGGGTTCGTCAGACACATCCTACATGGCGAATGAATCTCAGCCACGAATTCAATCCCGTTACCGATTGCCTGGACTATAATCATAGCCCCAAACACAAATAATCCATGACCAGAAGCATGTAGAGTAAAGCATAATAAACAAATTAATTCAAGCATGTTGACAAGCATGTCATAAAACATGTAATAAAGCATAATATAAACAGGGAATACAAACACCTATATTTCATAAGTGGTTAAATTAAACAAGCAACATGGAGGAAATCATAGACATCTCTAAGGTAGCTGAGAATCTTATCTCAACACCCTTATACATTACAATTTACTAACTACTACTCATTCAGACATTTCAACAAACACTTTAACTACATACATCAACATACATGACGTATGTTGATCACATAGGTATAAGGCCAAATCCTTTCACTAGGGAGTTGCCCCAATTATAACACGCGCGCACCCACGACGGATAGTCATGGCAAGCAGGAATCCAAGTTCCATGTTCCTTTAGTCATTTCCACAAACACTTGGGCTACACATTTTAGCATATATAGTGTATATTGGCCGTGGCGATTTGATTTTTTGGCAAATGCAAGCGGTGCTCATCCTATACAACAATCATATATCCATGACAATTAGTCATGGTGAGCATGAATGAGAATTCCATACTCATTTGGTCTTTTTCCCAAACACTTAGAATACACTATTTTAACATACATAGTGTATATTAGCAAAAACATGTATTAGGACGAGCCCTTTCGCCAAATAAGTATTTTATCCATATATAATATATTCATACAGCAAATAATCATGGCAAACATATTTTCAAAATTTATATGTATACGGTACTTTCTACAAATATCTAGAATATGTAAAATTTCATATTCATCGTCTTTAATCGAAACGAAAAATAGACAGCACTTTGTACATGTGCAATTTCATGCAGATCATGAATCTATCATTATCTGACATTGAAAGCGTTGCAAACCATAACCTATACACTTAAAGTCCGCACCTTTTGTCGTAGAATCGGAAAGAACTCAATATATTTGCTAGGCTTTTGTATACGGCAGTTTGACGACCTATAGAACGAAATAGGTCAGCTATTTCATGACCTACAACTATCAAAACCCCAAAACAGATTAGGGTTAGGGTTTCTTACCTAGAAACGGAGTTGGAATCGCCGGAAAAGCGATTAGAAGGAAGTGGTTTAAACTCGTGTAGCAGCAGGGAAGCATGACAGGGAGATGCTCCCACTTCTCTCTCACTTTCTCTCTTTTTCTCTCTCTTTTCCTAGGGTTTTTCTCAAATTCTTATGGCTGAAATGAGAGAGGGTTTAAGGTCCTTATATAGCCTAAAAACTCACCGAAAATACTCCAGGTCAAAGTATACTTAGGTTATAACCAAAGCGGGTCAGTTTCAGCTCAACGGAGGACTTCTGGCGGGCCTCCTTGAGCCAAAGGTCAGACTTAAGCTCACTAACACTGGATCTAGGCACCATTAAGTTTTTGTTCCAGTAGAGTTCTCAGATCATGCGTGGCGAACCAGTTTCAGTTTAGACTATGGGATTTGTGAAGGAAAAGGGTTCAAAAGTGGTTTTAGACTATGGGATTGAGTTCTGACAAGTTAATAAGGTGTTAGGATCGACCCATTGCCTAAGGACGTCTAATTCCAGGTTGGCAAAAATCCGGGATGTTACAGAATCGTATCTAAATCTAAGGTCTACAACAAAATAAGAAAAAAAGTAATAATTAAATATTCACAAATAAGATACAAATATCTCAAGTTAGAAACTATCATCCAAACATCTCATCACCATCAAATCATCTTTCCACCTCCACATCTGTCTAGTGGTCATCACAATATTTCCTAAATCAAATTTGTAAGTAAAACCTGAAACTCAAATGCTATAATTTGTTTGCTTGAATCTATAGTAGTCCAAGCATATAGTTATTTCAAGTGGCCATTTTGTGCAAATACATTTGTGATTGTAGATACAGTCCATGATGATGGGCTCAAATGGAAAGATGCCCATGAAATCCAAACTTGTTTCTTACTCATTTGCCATACAGGCTTTCAATTCATCCAAGTGTCGAGTCATGTTTGAGAGAGAGAGAGAGAGAGAGAGAGAGAGAGAGAGAGAGAGAGAGAGAGAGAGAGAGAGAGAGTTTGTTTGTGCAATAGTGATTTTAGGTTAAGGTACCAGGAAGATGGCTATAAAATCTCCCCATTTGATTTTGTGCAAATACAGCGTGTAAACTGTTCAGTGTCCTTTATTTCGACCATTTAATGCAGCTGACAAGTTATTGAATTTGACTACATAATCAGTCTTGAAATTAAGAGCCTTAATGGCCACCTAAATTAGTCTTTGTTCTGGATAATGCTAAGCTCCTAAAAACCCTCTGGTGCATGTCAGCAAAACTCAATATTCAAAACGTAAACTCAAATCCTCAAAAATCCGAAAATAATAATAATAAAGCTCCAAGAAGTAACTTTACAGAACATGGATCCACAGAATATAACAAATAAAATATCAAGAGAATTGATACTCAGTTTTTAGATAGCAACAAGCTAAATTTGATGGTCTAAGTAGCTAATAGAGAAAAAGAAGAACATAGGATTTGCCAAAAGCCAAATATATGGGAGTAAGATGACAGCCTAGGTTAATTTATCAGCTACAAAAAAATCAGAATCAGTAAAAAAGAAGAAAAAAAAAAACTTGCATTGTCAGGAAGGAAATTTAACTCGTACATGAATTTAACTCATACATGAACCTTGATTTGTTTTTGGATTTGAATTTGAAATGAGATTATTGAACTCCCATCTTGATGGTATATCAGAACATCATGTGTAGCAAAGTGAAAAAACTTGCTTATGTCAGGAAGGAAACTAAAAGAACTTTTCTACTTTTTGGTTGGTTGGTGATGATGACACAAGTAGAAAAAACTTTTCTACTTATGTCAGGAAGGAAACTAAATAGAAACCAACATCATCAGTAACTTAAGTTTTAGTAACAAGCATTGGTGGCAAGTTTTCTGTGACGAACTTAAGCGAGCCAAGATCATTTGTGTGGGTTCCAAAAATGGTTAAATGAACAGTAACTTACAGTAATGCAGACAATCACATACACCAAAAACTAAACAATGAAAGAAAATCAACATTTGATGGTCTAAGTAACTAATAGAGAAAAGAAGAACATAGGATCTGCCAAAAGCCAAATATATGGGAGTAAGATGACAGCCCGGGTTAATTTATCAGCTACAGAAAAATCAGAATCAGCAAAAACTGGAAGGAACCATAATATATTGACTGATTTGAACTATCCATTAAGTACGAAACACATTTCATGGTCCACCATGCAAAAATCTCACTGATTAGATGATCCAATCCATCTTGGTTTGGCCTTATTTTTTACATCTACACATTTGCTAAACATGGATGGCATGGTCATGATTGCCTAATAAGAGTGATTCGTTGGAATCATATGTAAGGGTTAAAGATGAACAGTCTAGATCAATGGATTGGACTAGGTGTCCCAAGGCAACTACGTGCACTATAACTTACATTACTCTGAAAGCAATGGAGCATCTCTCCATCTCCTCTGCAGCAGGTGCTTCAGCAGCAGCAGCTCCACCACCGACAAGTATCTAATATCCACCTCTATTAATTGATCCCCCTTCTGAATTCAGAACCTCTGTCAACAAAAGGGAATTTCAAAAAGATAAATCAAAATACATAAATAAATAGATTATATCTGTCGGCCTCCTCACGGATAAATCAAAATACATAAATAAACCGATTATACCATGTTTCAGGAATTGACAATGCAAATGAAAATTATGAGTTGTTTGGCTACCTGGAAAGTGTCCCCAATGGATACAAAATCCATTAGTAAGGAGCATTTATCATGTTTGGGTGCTGGGAAACAGTTGGAAATGGAATCCTTCAGGAATTCATTTCACATAAAGAGCTATTTTATGGTTCCTTCACAAAAGCTAGGAAACAAATTCATGGAAATTGATTCTCCTCCAATTGTCATATCTCTGAAAAGGAAAGCCACATACCTAACAACTCTTCCCAAAACACAAACACAGTTTCTGAATTCCTTAGAATAGCTTTCTAGTACCAAACACAAACAACAAAAACAGTTTTTTTCTCAGAGAATGTCTCCCTGATTCCAGGAAACCAAAGGACCCCTTACCTTAAATGTACATTTGCAATTGCAATGTCTATTTGACAATGATATTCAATCATTTAACAAACTGTAGTGTCAGAAACAAACAATTGGAAAAACATAAACACTGCGATCAGGCTGAAAAAGCGAAAACCAGATAGGCTTTTGGCGTTTCTTCCTCACAATTTCCATTTCCTTGAAATTCTTAAGTAGATAAGCCTGCTATCAGGCTCTCAGCCTAGCAATGATCTTAGAAAAAGTTCATGGGTCCGCCTAAAACACATGAAAAAGTAATAGTAAAGAGCTCTAAACGAGAAACGGCTAAAATCCTGAAACAGGAAGAATCATCTCAAAAGTAAAAGAACATGTCATCATATAAGAATAAAGGTTCCTACACATCCTACAAAAAATTTCCCCAACAACATAGATAAGATAATATCATCTGATAGAAGAATGATGGACAAGCATGCTTACTGTACAAATGGGGTGCCTGTATGCTAATCCAGACTGTCCAAATCGTAGCCCCCATTTTGGAAGCGGGACAAGCCCAAAATTACACTAATTAGATGATCCTAGCAGCCTAATCAATGATCAATGGTAGGATCATGGCGATTGTCCAATAATTCTGCTTTTTTATTGGCTATGGACCCATGACTTGGTTTGGATAGACTGTAGACGTACATGTATGTCACATGTACGGTAGATGTGTGAATGGCCACTATGGTAGAGTTGGTATAACTTATGGAAGAATAATTTTCTTCTCTTTACGAAGAAGCTTTCTTTCGTTCCAAAAACTCTAATCAAAGGAAAAAATAAAAAAATAAAATCGAAAGCATCCATAGATTTTCAGATGAATCCGAAAACTCTGTGTGTGTGTGTTACATAGTAATTCCTCCAATATAATCATATAGCTATAACAGAGAAGAAAATTCTAGAAAAATCCAAACAACCTGTAAATTCTGGAACAGATCAGATGAATCTACAATATCAATAGCTAAAAACAGGCAATTTTCTTTAAGAAAAAAAAAAAATCAAAATAAGCAACAGGAAAAAGGAAAATAAAAATAAATAAAAAATCAGATGCGTGATATATACATAGCCAGAAGAAAAAAAAAAATCAAAATAAGTTACTGAAACGAAGAAAATAAATAAATAAAATAAAACAAATTCGATCACAAAATCAGATGCGTGATGCAAGCATAGCCAAAAATAAAAAAATAAAAAATCCAAACAAGCTACAGAAAAGCAGAAAAAAATCCAAAAAAAACACAAAATAATCAAAATTCGAGCACAAATTATATCCATCCATGTCCTGAAAAGCCTAATCAGCTACAGAAAATTAGAATCAACAAAAAAAAAAAAAATAAATATTAAAAAGTTTTTAAAAAAATTAGATGCAACCATCACGAACAGGGAGAAGAAGAATTTCTGCAAAATTAACCAAAAAAAAAAAAAAGCCTACAAGAAGGGAAAGAAAGAAAGAATATCAGGAAATCTTACTCTCGACGACAACAAGAGCCTTGGAATCGTCAACTTTCTCATCAGACGGAGCTGGTGGAATGACTGACTTCTCCTCCGCAACGTCTTTTGGAGTTTCACCAGGTGCTGGCAGAGGAGGCTCTCCAGCTGCTGGTGCTGCTAGTGTACAAGGAGCTTCCACTTCTTCTACCTTCTTTGATTCTTCTTCTCCTCCTATCTCTTTCCTCTTTTATACAGAGAATTTGAATATAAAAAATGTGAGACCCGACTCGAGTTTGCATGTGTGCATGTGTGTGTATGTGAGTATGCATTCCGTCCATCTTGGTCCTGCGGTCCTACTGGTCGAATCCCGGTGACCCATGACCCTTGGATAGTGTTTGCGGTCATCCTTGAGTCCAGTCATGAAGACCCGACTAGGATCGAGTTGAGACCTATGCTATTGCGACCGCATCGTTGCCGCGGTTCCAACGCCGCGTCTTGTGCATCCATCCGGCATGTAGATCGTAAGTTGGGTGCATTTCATTTTCTAAGCCCTTGATCATGATCATGTGGCCTACCTAGGGGTGGTGTGTAAGGATTTCTAGGTAAGTCCCATCTCTTGAAACTATTTCCAACACACACTACACACACACTACCTAGGCCCTATCCCTACACCACCCATCTCTAAAACACCACCCACTAACCTACAAAGCCTACTAACCCTACGACATTGTTTCTAACTTCCTATTGCAATGATTACTCTTCTCTATCCAAGGCAAGAGAGAGATGATTGCTTGCCTTAAAAATCTTTTCTTTTTTTCTTTTTTCTCTCTCATTCTCTCTCTCCTCTCTCTCTCTCTCTCTCTCCTCTCTCTCTCTTCTCTTCTTCTCCATCAACTTTCCTCCTTTTTTCAGCTCACTTTCACCCATATATTCCCCATCTAACCATTGGAATAAGATCTCAACCTTAGATCCATGTACCTTAGAGCTTGAAGACTATCTTGGAGGTTTTTGCTTGAAAATCTTGTAGGTGGTGTGCATGTACTTAGAATCTTAGGATCTACATTCTTTCCCCTTATTTCTCTTCTTCACCTCATGTTTGAAGCATGTGGGGCCTACCAAATAATGGTGGAGGCCTATGTCTTCTTAGATGTGCCATTGGCCCATCCTTTTGTGCATGCATAACTCATGGGAGGGGCCATTCTCCATGACTCCACCATGGTTTCTTTTTCTAATTAGAAGGATCCTTAGGTCATCTAAACCCTTGATTCTTAGTGGAGATGGCATCTCCACCATTGGATTTTGATTAGAAGATGCATGCATGGGTAGATCTTGTAATCCTATCAATATAGTGATATGTGTAGTTTGTGATGAAGGGAAGGGTTTCAATGTGGCGGAGCCCCTTCCTTTGTGGCCGATTCTTACTCTTCTTTTGTTGATATATTATTCTCATATGTGTGTGGCCCACCTTGTGGCCTAAAGTATCCAGACCATCCAAAGAGAGTGGACGCCTATGTCTGTCCACTCTATGAACATAGGTGCTCCATTTGCTCCTTTTTGGACACATGCAATGGATTTTATGGTATGGATTAGTCTGGATATTTGTGGGGCCCACTGAGGTGGACAACAACTCAAATTTTATGGGGTGATTTCCCTTATTTTGGTTCCTATGGTCATTTTATTTCATGTGCATGTTGCTGCCTAGAAATTTTCTGGACAGATTTTTGTTAGACTTTGGGCTTGAATTTGGGACTGATTGGGGGACCTTTTATATACATAAAATATATTTTTCTGAAAGGTGGGGATCTCTTCTTGATGCCCCCCAAATTTCAGCCCCATCTGACCTTCATTGGGGTCCCAAAAGTGTGGTCAACTCATGGTAGGACCTACCTACCAAAGTTCAGGGCCAATGGACCCCTGTGCACACCGTGGCAAGGGTCGGACTGACCCACCACGTTGGGACGTCCAGGTTTTTCCGATTTTTTTGATAGACTGTTTTGTTTAAATTAATTAAAAATACTTAGCAATATCCAAAAATTCTAAAAATTTTTTGAGGTGTGACCCACCTATGGAAGTGTCACTCTGTAAAATTTCAGCCCCAACTGACCTCATTTGGGCATCCAAAAGAATGGGCCGAGATGGTTGGACTGTCAGATTTTTCTGCTGTGCAGTCTACCAATATGCCTTGATAAAAACCATATTTCAAAAATGTTTCCTCTGATGGTGGGCCACCTTTTTGGGTTTCCTCTTATTGTATGCATGATGAGGGACCTTGGCCCTCAATTCCTAAAGTTTTAGAGGCCCTGGACCCACTCTAATGGAGTGCCCAAATTTAGGACAGCAAAATGCATTGCAGAAATTTTCTGTACATTATGTCCCCTTTGTTATTTCAGAACTTTTGGGCCTTAGCCCATTGGGCTTTGTGTATGATTAGTTGGGGACCCATCCCTGATGTTCTAGGGCCCATTAGGGCCATGATTATGGCGCCCACCATATTGAGAAATTGGGCATTTATTGCTCCCTTATATCTTAGAATACTCTTAGGCTTAATCAATGCCTTTTTGGGTCTTCATTGATATGATCATTTGTGGGACCCAAATATAAACCAGATTTTGGGACTTCCTAGTGGGCCCAGATTGGGCTAAATCGTCTCAGCTTAGCCTAGCCATATGTTGGGTTGACTTTCACCATTTTGATGGACTTATGGGCTGAGATAAGGGTGGTATTGGGCCCTCGGTTGCCCACTTAGATTGCTAGTTGTTGGGCTGTTGTAGTGGGGCCCATTTCACCCAACTTAAACTTATTTTTAAGCCGTTTTTTTTGTGCTCATGGGCTGCTCATTAAGTTCAACTGAATGTATGAGTCCTATGACCATTGGGACTTGGGCCTTGGGCCTTGATTCCCCTCCTTAGGCCCATGTTGTTGAAGGTAGTATTAAACCCTTTTTCTCATGCCTTTATACGGGGATTATGTATGTGGTTGGATGTGGGTCTTGGGCCTTATAGCTGTATGAATTATGATTAGTTATGCCTTAGAGAAATGGTGGTTAAATGTTCCTATTATGGACCTCTCTAAGTGTGGTTGAATGCCCACCTTAATCTCTTACTAGGCCCATCTCTATATTATTTAGGCCCGTAGCTTGTATGCTTAGTCTCGTGGGCTACCCCGGGTAAATGAGCCCCCACTAGAGGTTGTATTCCTTATAAGGAATTGGTTAAGTACCTAGACCCTTCATGGTTAGGTAGAGAGTTCATCTTCACCTCATTGGCACCCCTATTCATCTTCATGGCCCACTCCCATACGCATCATATGCATGCTTGGTTGAGGTATGATTGGCCATGGTTGTGCCATTGTGTAGGACATGTTGGTATCTCCCCGAGAGATGGATGCTTGGGATTGATGCATGTGTGATTGTGTGATTCATGCATCTGACATTGCATAGCTTGTGGATATTCGCCCTTACTTCATCAGGGTCTTGCCTCAACAGGGAAATTTGTGGATGGCCGTATGTGTAGACACCGGATATTAGTTGAGCATACCGGGTGCATAGGATGCCCATGGGTGAAATTCTCAAAACTTCCATGGTACCAAGGATCTGCTCCAACGCCATGACCGGGTGGAATACATGAGCGCACGAGGGCCTTATACCATTAGGTCGCGACTCTCACTGTGTGGGTCGGTTGGATAGGGGGTTTGGCCTTACCTGCCTAGTGTGTAGGGGGCATTGCTAGGCTGAATCTGACCAGCTCGTAAATGGGTTCGCTACAATCCGGCCTTGTTGGTGATTGGCTGTCCACAGGCAGGTAGTGAGGTCTCTTACCCGCCTGTGCGGGGTCTGTAGAGCGGCAGTCATTTAGCAGTGTAATAGACTTCAGTGATTTCCTAATGATCGAAAATGTACTTGACTTGTAGTTTGGATATGAGCACTGGCATTACTTGCATCGCATTAGCATTGGCTATACAAGCCCCTTCATGCATTGCCTTGGTATGACACCTAGTAGTCATTGCATCTTATTCATGATAAGCCTGGGTAAGGCGAGTGATATCCTCATTGATCATGCTTCTCTCATTATATCTCCTACCACTCTTCTGTGCACCATTATCACACACCTACACCACCCTCTAAGCTTCTATAAACTTATGCACGATTGATACGTGCAGGAAATTCTAGGCAGGCATCATAGCAACAGAGCGTGGGGTAGAGCTGAGCATTTGAGGACTCCAGTGTTGCCGACCTTTCTCTCATTTCCTTTTTATCTCATATATGTCCTTTTGGACCCTTTGGATGATTATAAAAGTTCAAATTTATAGTGGATTTTGCGATGTGTGTCTTTGTTATTCTCAGATGTTCTTGCTGTGATCTTGGGTATGCGCAATTGATAATGATTATACTGTTATGAAAATCTTCCTTGTAGGATCTCAGGATCGGAACTGCCTGAGGAGCCGAGAATGGGGTACTTCGGAGGCTGTTGGGGCCAGAACCGGCCATCAGGTTACTTGTGAGTCCGGTTACCGAGTCTGGGCATGAAAGAAAACCAGAAAAAAAGAAGAGACAGAAGAGAGAAAGTGAGAGGAATTCTTCAAAAGAAGAGGATTTCAGAAGCAGAGAGAGAGAGAGAGAGGAGAGAGAGAGAGAGAGAGAGAGAATACGCCGCTCACATGAAGAATACGCAGTCGAAGGGAGGAGAAGGAAGAAATATGGGAAAAGGGGGAAACCACGCTCGTTATTTTAGAATTCTCTAAGTAATCTAAAATTTCAAATTCGAAATAGTGTGTGTTTACCACTGTTATAACAAAAAATTTTGTTAGCAATCGTACATGCAAGAGGGACCACTTTCTAGATGGTTAAGATTGTATTATACAAGAAAATATAAATATTAAATATTTACAACTAGAAGGATTATTTTAATGGTCTGGAGAAACTCTATATCAATGCCACTATTTCATGAACGAGTCACCACTATTTTGCATTGGTGTAAAACTCATAGTTTTTTTCAGAACAAAAAACGACAACCATTGATTTGGAAAGGGGAGGGCTCTATGGGCCCCACAAGATGGATATGTTTCATCCACGCCGTCCATCCATTTCTCCACATTATTTTAGGATTGATCCCAAAACTGAGCCCCAAATAATTTCTTGTGAACCACAAAATGAGAAAAACACTGGATGGTTGGACGTCCACCATTCAAAACGTTTGGAACGTCGACGGATTATTGGGTTACCCGACGGATTTTAGCCGTCGACGTTACCGATAGATTTTAGCCGTAGCAAAAGCCACCCCAAGTCCGTCAGCATTGTCCTGTTTTCTAGTAGTGTTCCTTTTAGGTTTGTTTTTTTAGGACACTTTTTGTTAAATGCCCATATTCATGGCAGTTGTAACATTGACTGTCTTTTAAAGATTTCCAAGTTTTAGATTTAGACCTCTTCTTGTCATTAGTTTTTTGAAAATCAACCCTCTTTTTGCTTTTAAAAATCTTATAAAACTTTTTAGCTAAAAGGGCCATATCATCTTCAGAATTTTCTAAATTAGAATTACTACTATTTTCTTGAGAAAAACATTTAGAAGATTTAAGGGCGATTGATTTACCTTTAGGAGCTTTAAAAGTTAACTCATAAGTCTGTAATGAGCCAACTAATGCTTCTACCCTCATATTATCTGTATCACGAAGTTCCTTGATTGTAGTCACCTTAACATTGAACCGTTCAGGTAGTGAGCGTAGTATCTTTGCACACGCTTTACTTCTGAGATTTATCACCAGACCCACAGAGTTGACAATGTTATTCAATCTACTATAAAAGTCCATGAAAGTTTCACTTTTTCCATACGTATTTCCTCAAATTTGGTTGTGAGGATTTGGATTTTAGATTTCTTGACAATTATAGTTCCCTCGTGTGTCATTTCTTAAATATCCCAGGTTGCTTTGTAGTATCACAGGATATAATTCTTTTGAATTCATCCGGTGATAGCGGTGCAAGTGATTGCATTTAGTTCTTTTGCATTGACACTACTCTCACTTTCTGAAGAGTGGTCCAAGAGAAATAAGGTGTCATTCTCATAGTTTTGGATCCATCGATACTAGATACTTCAGTGGTAGGAGGGCTCCAATCGGTCACCGTGGCTTGCCACACGCTCTCATCCATGGATTTTAAGAAAATTCTCATCCTGGCTTTCCAATAGGCATAATTAGAGCCATCAAATGGTGGAGGCCTAGTGACTGATAGTCTATCAAAATTTGACATCTTATAAAGCTCAGATCGGTTAACTCAGGAATTAATCCAAAAGAAAATATAATAAAATGAGCTATTAGGCTTTGATATCACTTAAAAAGGCCGAACTATTAAGTCCTAGGAGGGAGGGGGGAGGGGAGGGGTGAATAAGACTATGCCAAATTAAAAATATTAATAGCAGAATTTAAATAAATTAAATACTGACAGCAATAAACAATCCCACAATGCTGAAATTAAAGTCAACCTCAAATGTACGAGTATTAAGAGGTTGATACTGATATTGTTCTAAGGACAACCTCACACCAAAAAACCAAGGGTTTATGGTATAGACAACCTTACTAGAACGGTCTGTGTATCAAAAACTCAAACTAATACAGAGGAATAAAGAAATAAATCGTAAGAAAAGAAATCTAAGCTATTACAACATTCCCACACTTGCATAAAGAAGAATTACAACATTCTCCCAAATGCAAAAGGAAAATTTCAACATCCACAAAATAAAATAAACAATCAATCAACCACTAGACCAGAAATTATAGTGGTTCACTTGTGTGTAAACCAACTGTTAAAACAACACCCACACAACAACTATCCACTCATAATATCCTCACACAATGGATATTAGCATTCACTATGAAAATAGGTTTTTCAAGGTTCACCTAAAACCTTCATAATTGTGTCTTTCAAGTGGGCTTACACAATTCAAAAATCCCACACTCTGAGCTTTTTGTATCACCTCAGAAAAACCAAAAGAAAGAGATTTTTCTGGCATAATCTTAATGAAACCAAAAGAAAGGAATTTACAATAATGTAAAATACTTGGATATTCTCCTTTTGATGCAGCCCGGAAGAACCAAATCAGAGTAGAAGTTCAAAGTAGAAGTTCAATGTTCACACTCACTTGTGAAATGGTTCTAGGTTCTAAATTGATTTTAAATTATATCACCTTGGGCTAGCTTGATTTGATTTTGATTCTA